>MU226413.1:2884288-2901353 GCA_018584345.1 Thuja plicata
GATGACTACTTGGTACCTCACCATTGAAGATAAAGAGGACAGTTATTGCAAAAGGAGAATGTAGGTAAATCTAAAAGCACAGTCATCCAGACTTGACATAACTACTGCCATCTACCATGTATACTATCAGATTCAAGTCGCTAGATCGAGAGAAGAACAAAGAATAGTTGTTTCTATCTTTTTGACTTGGTCATTCCACCACTTCTTCTCTTTCTTTATTTTTGTCTCTTCTGTAGTTTTAGGGTTAGGTTTTTTGAGACCATCCGAAGCTTGTAGCATCCTTTTGAAAGGGATTCCAAGATGGTTGAAGACCTATATATATAGAAGAGAGTTGTAAAAAAAAAAAAAGAGGATGAAAATTAATGTAAAGAATCAGTCTTTCTAAATCTGTGCCTGTGTTCTTTCAAGCTTCAAAGCTTTTTCTTATGTATGAAAGAAGGATTACATCAATAAAATGTGGTGCAATTTTACTCTTCTTTATTCTTGTCTCTTTATTTCCTGTGTATGCTTTTTTATGATTAAGATTGTAAGGCAGTCTGAAGCATTTTGGTTACAAGGTGACTATCTAATTACTTGCAAGTTTATTTCATGTAAAGAACTAAGTTTTGTGAGTAGTTTCAGGAAGCATATCAGTATTTAAGGATTTGATACAGTATTTTAGAGGTAATCAAATAATTTGTAAGGCAACTTATATTAATTGCATGTAGGTTGTAAGGCAGCTTATAGTGTTTTGTTAATGTGAAAATTCAAGCTTTTGACTCTGTAACCCAAAGGATTGGCACTGATCTAGACCTAGGTCTGATAATCTATTACCATCTAAGTTTTCAAAACATTCAAAAATTATTCCAAACAAACTTGTCACTAAAATATATGAGCTGAACTCATCAAGGACTTATGTCAGTAGGACAGTGTCCACTTTGTTGATTCTTTAGAGAGTGAATCATTAGGTTATCCCTCCTAAAAAAAAAAGGAAGAAGGATGCAAATCCTTGAATCATTGGCCTATGTTCTCAAAACCATAGCCTGGCTTATAGTGCTCTGTTTTAAATTAGTCATTGCAATCTCTAAATTGTTCTATAAGTTGTTACAGTGAGGTTTCTGGTTCATACCCAGTGAATGAAATAATCCACCAAATACATAGACTGAGATATTAGTAATTTTTAAAAGGTAAAATCTTCCTGAGTCTATGGAGCTCAAAAATGAAGAAGGATATTATCCAATCCTTAGAAATTAACCTTTCTCTTGCCTAAAAGAGGTTGCAACTGAGTATACCAGGTATACTATCATCATTAGGTAAGTATTGCAAGAAAAAGAGCTAGCATCCCATATCTCCTCAGATGTATCAATTTCAGATGCCAACAAAACATGTTCAATATTCATAGTTAGAACTTCTGAACTGACTTCATAACCCATAGGGTAACACCTTTTCTTTCTAGGTATAACTGCCTCAAAACATACACAATCAGTTTCAACCATGAAACAAATTGTATTTAAGAGAGAAAAAAGTTTTATTCAATGTGTTGTTTATCCAATCAACGATTTATCTAATTGGTTGTTTATTCAATTTACTGTTTATCTAATTAGCTGTTTATTCAATCTGGTGTATGTTGTTTATTCAGTGTGTTGTTTATTCAATCAGCGGTTTATCTAATTGGTTGTTTATTTAATTTACTGTTTATCTAATTAGCTGTTTATTCAATTTGTTGTATGTTGTTTATTCACTGTGTTGTTTATTCAACAATCTTTTTTTTTTCTAGCTACGATTTCCAGCTTAAACTCCCATGCCCTCTATCTCGCCGCTCTCCTCCATGTTGACTATGCTCCACTAATGTGGCATCACTTAGGCAAGCACATAACAACAGAGCCAAAAACATAATATATACTAGTTTAGCCATTGCCTACTATTTCTTGCTCACTACAATTGCTCAATTTACTGTTTATCCAATTAGCTGTTTATTTGATGTGTTGTTTATCCAATCAGTTGTTTATCTAATTGGTTGTTTATGTAATTGGTTGTTTATTCAATTTACTATTGACTCGTGTGACACCATATAATGTTGTTTTACTATGTTTTCCTTGCCAAACAGTCAAAGCATCTTAAATCAAGTGTAGTGGTTTTTAGGCATAAGTGTAGTGGTTTTCAACCATGTGTAGTGGTTTTCTGACACAAGATAACTTTCAGTTACAATAACCTCAAAGGAGAAGTCTATCGGGTAATAATAATAATAATTTCAATCCTATTTAAAGAAAGATTTCTTGGAGTCACTTTCATAGTTGTACGATACTAGTAAGAAGGGAACATTCTTTTTTTTTTTTGTTTTCAGGTGGACAACAAATATTGTGTCTAGTAGATGATTGGGGAAATTATTATAGTGATGATAAAGACCCTCCTTGTTTTTTTTTCCTTTGTTTTTTTTTTCTTAGAATTTATTTAAGTTGATCCTATTGATGTTTATTGTCTATGTTTGAAACTTGGTCCTGTTAATGTATTATTATATTTTATCGAATAAAATTTATTCATAATTTTTTTTTGTTTTTTTAAAGAAAAAGGTGAAGAACACTAACATTTGCATGTTGTTGGAATAGTAAATCATAAAAAGATTTTGCGTTTTCTTTATAAATCCTAACTATTTAGTCAGCTACAAGTTGCATGTTTTTTTGTAAACAAGCGATGTAAAACAAACGACCAAATGTACTATTTTAAAATTGTCCTATTAAGTTGGAGGCAGTTTCCCATGCTCCCCACTACACAAAAATGCGATGAATAGACACATTTGTGAGATTTTGGGAATCACGCTTGGTTTGCCTCCAATACAGAGGTAAGTGTTTATTTTTTCATGTCCAATTTTGTCCATACAAAAAAATTGTTTGTAATGTACCCAAAATGTATTTACCAACAGCGTTGCAAGGATTTCTCTGCATACTCTTCATAGGTGGAACTATGGAAATGAAGTTTTCCAGCCCTCTGTAATTTCAACTTGTAAGCCTATGTGTGTGTGTGAGCATGTGTGTTTTCCACCCCTATACAACTCACTCCTGCTCACTCTTGCTATAATGTGTTTTTTGCTCTGCTGTTATGTGCTTGCCTAAATGATGCCACATCAGTGGAGCATAGCCGACGTGGATGAGAGCGACGAGATGGAGGGAATGGGAGTTTAAGCTGGGAATCATAGATAGAAAAAAGAAAAAAAAGATTGCTACATAGAGGGGGCAGTCATCAATCACTCAATCTTCAATGTGTCGACCGGGTTTTTCTGATCTTGAAGTGAAGTTCAAATTTTTTTTAGCATATTGAATAAAAAGCTAATTTGATAAATAGTAAATTGATAAATAACCGATTAGATAAACAACTAACTGGATAAATAGTAAATTGAGCAATTGCAGTGACCAAAGCTAATTGGATAAAAAACAGATTGAATAAAGAACAAATTGAATAAACAATTGATTGAATAAACAACAAATTGAATAAATAGCTAATTGGATAAGCAGTAAATTGAATAAACAACTAATTAAATAAACAGTAGATTGGATAAACAACACATTGAACAAACAACATATTGAATAATACTTCTCTCTTAAAGAGTTTTCATTAGTGTAGAGGAAGCCATCAATCTGAAAAAGTTGTTTAAGTGGCAGGTATAAGCTAGAAATCATAGCCAGAAAAAAAAAGAAAAAAAGAAAAGTCTACTGCATAATTATTATCTAAACATCTCTAGGTATAAGCTGGAATTTTCTAAACATCTCCCATCTTCTAACTCTCTTTTGGGTCCTCATGTTCTAAAATTCATTACCTTGAATACTTCATTGATCTTGGGTTCTCGTGTACCAAGATCCATTTCCACTCATACATCAAAGTCTCGAGCTATTCTGTATAAGCTAGAAATCATAGCCAGAAAAAAAAAGATAAGGCTGCTGCATAATTATTATCTGTATTTAGAAAAGCCTCTCTAGGGGAAGGTGAATTAGGAGGATTTTCATCTGTGGTGTTTTTTAACTTGCATTTATTGCTAGTCGTGTTAGTGCCTCACCGTATTACACTGTTTACAAGAGAAGAAAACAACGGAGAAAGAAAAAAAGTGATGCAAAACAAACGACCAAAGCTGATTGGATAAACAAAAGATTGAATAAACAAAAAATTGAATAAACAACTGATTGAATAAACAACAAATTGAATAAACAGCTAATTGGATAAATAGTAAATTGAATAAATAGCCAATTAGATAAACAACTGATTGGATAAACAATACATTGAATAAAAAACATAATGAATAATACTTCTTAAAGAATTTTCATTAGTGTAGAGGAAGCCATCAATCTAAAAAAAGTTGTTCAAGTGGCAGGTATAAGCTGGAAATCATAGCGAGAAAAAAAAAGATAAGGCTACTGCATAATTATTATCTCTTGAATAAACAACATATTGAATAATACTTCTTTCTCTCTTAAAGAATTTTCATTAGTGTAGAGGAAGCCATCAATCTAAAAAAAGTTGTTCAAGTGGCAGGTATAAGCTGGAAATCATAGCCAGAAAAAAAAAGAAAAAAAAAAGAAAAGACTACTGCATAATTATTATCTATATTTAGAAAAGCCTCTCTAGGGGAAGGTGAATTAGGAGGAGTTGATGAAGACTATGAAAATTAGTTTAGCTAGTCTTCAGGGGATAAAATGTCTCGATTTCTAATCCTCATCTCATTATTGTTAAATTTCGTTGACACAAAAACAAAAATCTATAATTTGGGACCTCAGGAATGGATGGCTAACTCGCTGACATATTGCATCGAATAATTAGTTTTTATCGGGAACTAAAAACTAACATCTCTTATATTTGTATCGTGTGGGCGATGAGAACTGAAAGAACAGCTGTTAGATAAATATAAATGATCTTCAAAACTGCTAAAGATCATTCATAGTTATCAAACAGCTTTCCGTTGGATCTTGTTTTTCTATGGTTGGAAATAATTTTTTGATATTCCAACAATACAAGATTTGTTTTTAGAAGTCTGATGGCTTTACAGACAAAATGGCAAATCAACCCAGAAAACCTATTTTTAGGAACAAGTAAATTGAATAAACAACCAAATAGATAAACAACTAATTGGATAAACAGTAAATTGAGCAATTGCAGTGACCAAAGCTGATTGGATAAACAACAGATTAAATAAACAACAAATTGAATAAACAATTGATTGAATAAACAACAAATTGAATAAACAACTAATTGGATAAACAATAAATTGAATAAACAACTAATTAAATAAATAGTTGATTGGATAAACAACACATTGAATAAACAACATATTGAATAATACTTCTCTCTTAAAGAATTTTCATTATTCAATCAGCTGTTTATCCAATTTGTTGTTTATTCAATTTGTTGTTTATCCAATTAGTTGTTTATCTAATTGACTGTGTATATGCTATTTTTTTTTAACTTCACTTCACTCTTGAACTTGATAATTTCATCAACTTGTGCTCGGCATAACAAATGACTGGTCCGTATTAACTTCATTTGCCTTTTAGTTGTTCAAGTGGCAGGTATAAGCTGGAAATCATAGTCAGAAAAAAAAGATAAGACTACTGCATAATTATTATCTATATTTAGAAAAGCCTCTCTAGGGGAAGGTGAATTAGGAGGAGTTGATGAAGACTATGACAATTAGTTTAGCTAGTCTTCAGGGGATAAAATGTCTCGATTTCTAATCCTCATCTCATTATTGGTAAATTTCATTGACACAAAAACAAAAATTTGTAATTTGGGACATCGGGAATAGATGGCTACCTCGCTGACATATTGCATCGAATAATTATTTTTTATCGGGAATTGAAAACTAACATCTCTTATATTTGTGTTGTGTGGGTGATGAGAATTGAAAGAACAACTATTAGATAAATATGAATGATCTTCAAAAATTTCTAAAGATCATTCATAGTTATCAAACAGCTTTCTGTTGGAACTTGTTTTTCTATGGTTGGAAATAATTTTTTGATATTCCAACAATACAAGATTTGTTTCTAGAAGTCAGACAACTTTACGGACAAAATGACAAATCAACCCAGAAAACCTATTTATAGGAACAACTAAACGCCACCATAACTCTTCCTTACAGTTACCTTCTAACTTAAAAAAGAACTTGAGATAAAAATATATTTTGAATCATGTCAAATGGAATAATCATTGGACTCAAGAGAAACGAATTTATCATAGTCAAGAACATGTATTTACTGCAGTCCACAACTCTAGGGGCAAAGACACAGGCAAAGGGAGGGTCTATGACTATAGTAGGATTTTGTTGTATAAGGGTGGAAAACAAATCAACAGGAGATCTTATGTACATACCTATGTGATTCTATAGCAGTGGAGCATAGCCAGCATTGAGGAGGGTTGCCACATGGAGGAGGGGGTTATAAACTAGGAAGAATTGATCCTCATGAATAACAAAAAATAAAAATATGTCATTTGAGAGACATAAAAAAATGCCTCAACTAAAAGGCAAATGAAGTTAATACAGACCAGTCTTCTGTTATGCTGAGCACAAGTTGATGGAATTGTCAAGTTAAAGAGTGAAAATACTCAATCTTCAATGTGTCGACCAGGTTTTTCTAATCTTGAAGACAACACATTGAATTAATAGCATACATTAGATTGAATAAACAACTAATTAGATAAACAGTAAATTGAATAAACAACCAATTAGATAAACCGTTGATTGGATAAACAACACATTGAATAATTCTTCTTTCTCTCTTAAAGATTTTCATTATTTGTTGTTAATGAATAACAAAAAATAAAAATATATCATTTGAGAGATAGAAAAAAAATGCCCCAACTAAAAGGAAAATGAAGTTAATACGGACCAGTCATCTGTTATGTTGAGCACAAGTTGATGGTTATGTTGAGCACAAGTTGATGGAATTTCAAGTTCAAGAGTGAAAATCACTCAATCTTCAATGTGTCGACCGGGTTTTTTTGATCTTGAAGTGAAGTTCAAAAAAAATTTAGCATATACATAGTCAATTAGATAAATAGCTGATTGGATAAACAATAGATTGAATAAACAACAAATTGGATAAACAGCTGATTGAATAAACAACAGATTGAATAAACAGCTAATTGGATAAACAACAAATTGAATAAACAATCTTATCAAATGCATATCTTCTCATCTCCTCTCCTCTCATCTGTCTGGTTTTGAGTGTATCCATCACTATATAAGATAATTGATTGGTTTGCTTTTGATTATGATAATCTCAACTTGATGTGATGTGATGAAGCTGAGATGCCCCAAGCGATGGGGTCTTGCCTGATGATGTGATCACTGAAAACCTGGTAAGCATGCCTGTGTTTCCATCCTTTTTCTCAATTTGAATTTTTTTTGTATTTTTGATGTTTTTGATTTTTTTTGATTGATGCATCAAGGCACCTATTGTTAGGTTTTCACCAAGATGATCATTTTTTTCTGGACTTTTTACAATTTTTAGATTTTTTTCAGGATCATTTTTCACCTTTTTAGATTTTTTCAGAGATTAACCAGTCTCAAGCAAGATCACATTGGTTTTCCCCCAATGAATATCAAAAAGACAATGATGGATGAAGAGGGTGAATGCAACCCTCAAGGACAGTCTCCTCAAGATTACCCAAGCTAGGGAAAAATGAATATAACAATGTAGGCTCATGGAGAGGTGCTGGATAGCATATAGGATGATGACCAGATGTCATGAGAGTATGTGGTCCAAAAGAGTGGAAATATCAAGAGATATTTTGAGAAACAAATTTGCATTTTTTTTGTTCTTCATAAGATTAACATCGACACACACCGTAAAGGGTAGTGGATGGATGAAGGAAAAGGAGATGGAATAGCTTGAGTCTTTGATGTATGAGTGGATATGGATCTTGGTACACAAGGACCAAAGATCAATGAAGTATTCAAGGTAATGAATTTTGTGACATGAGGACCCAAAAGAGAGTTAGAAGATGGGAGATGTTTAGATGGAGATGAAGTGGAAGACTTTGGAAGCTTGGATGCCGACTCAAAATTTTATTTTTTGTTCAAGCCTTTTAAGAGAGACTTGGGAATCCACGTAACTTTTGATTTTCCTTTGCATTTGGATGATCTAGAACGCAATTCGTCCATGATGGATTTAGGAACCCATATTTTCTTTGAATTTATTTTTTGCTCAGATTTTGACCGCAATCCTTCCATGATGGATTTAGGAACCCATATTTTCTTTGATATTATTCTTTTCTCAGATTTAGAATACAATTGTTCCATGTATAGAGTAGCACCAAGGCTGCCAGCTGGCAGACCTCCACCCACGAGAGTCAAGAAAGCTAATCTTGATGCTCTCACCCACGAGATCATTCTCAAATTTGCTTACCAGGAAGTTCGTCACCTGAGGTTAGCCTGCCTATATCATAGAATTGTTTTTTCATCTCAATAGTGTTTTAAAGCTTTTGGAAGAGCTTAAATAGTTATTCATGATTTTCCTTATAATCAACAGTCTTATTTACTGTATGCTTGTAATCTTGTTTATCTTGCATGGCAGGTATAAGATGGAAATCATAGCCAGAAAAAAAAAAAGAAAAAAGATAAGACTACTGCATAATTATTATCTATATTTAGAAAAGCCTCTCTAGGGAAAGGTGAATTAGGAGGAGTTGATGAAGACTATGACAATTGGTTTAGCTAGTCTTCAGGGGATAAAATGTCTTGATTTCTAATCCTCATCTCATTATTGTTAAATTTTGTTGACACAAAAACAAAAATCTATAATTTGGGACCTCAGGAATGGATGGCTACCTCGCTGACATATTGCATCGAATAAACAACGAATTAGATAAATAGCTGATTGGATAAACAGCACATTGAATAAATAACATATTGAATAATACTTCTCTCTCTTAAAGAATTTTCATTAGTGTAGAGGAAGCCATCAATTTGAAAAAAGTTGTTCAAGTGTCAGGTATAAGCTGAAAATCATAGCCAGAAAAAAAAAAAAAGATAAGACTACTACATAATTTATATTTTACCTTTGTATATGTAAATTTATTTTTTGTCCTCACAGACTAGGATTATATGGAATACATTCCATATAGTATTTTCAGAGTTCTAGAGACTATAAATGACATATTTTTTTGAATATTTCTTTTCTAAGGAGATATGGAATATAATTGGCATAGTCATTAACAACAATACTATTTTTCTAGAAGTGGTCTATAGTTATATCTAAAGCATTAAGAAGGAATTTAATGTTTTTGGATCTACTCTTTATGATACAGGTAGGCTAACCTCAGGTGACGAACTTCCTGGTAAGAAAATTTGAGAATGATCTCGCGGGTGAGAGCATCAAAATTATCTTTCTTGACTCCCGTGGGTGGAGGTCCACCAGCTGGCAGCCTTGGTGCTACTCTATATAGTCCATAGCCAAGAGCTCCAAAAAGAAAGAACTCAGCCTCCAAATACCCCAAGTTAAGAGGGAACTCAAGCAAGTATTTTTCATGAGGATCAATTCTTCTTGGTTTATAACTCCCTCCTCCATGTGGCAACCCTCCTCCATGCTGGCTATGCTCCACTATTGTAGAATCACATAGGCATGTACATAAGATCTCCTGCTGATTTGTTTTCCACCCTTATACAACAAACTCCAACTATAGTCATAGGCCCTCCCCTTGCCTGTGCCTTTTCCCCTAGAGTTGTGGACTACAATAAATACATGGTCTTGACTATGAGAAATTTGTTTCTCTTACAGAGGACCGAAAAACTTCATTTCCACAGTTCCACCTGTGAAGAGTATGCAGAGAAATCCTTGCAATGCTGTTGGTAAATACATTTTGGGTACATTACAAATAATTTTTTTGTATGGAAAAAATTGGACATGAAAAAATAGACACTTACCTCTGTATTGGAGGCAAAACAAGTGTGATTCCGAAAATCTTGCAAATGTGTCTATTCATCACATTTTTGTGTAGTGGGGAGCGTGGGAAACTGCCTCCAACTTAATAGGACAATTTTAAAATAGTGCAGGTAAGGTGGGTATTCATGTAATTTCTCTGTGTGCAATTAAATCTCGTACACTAAAAATTTCTTTCCAAATTTCAAATGCAAAGAACCAAAGTTGAAGAGTACATCATCACTCAGAAGCCGGTAGACAATTCGCACACGAAAAAATAAAAAAATTTATTTTGAGTTTTTGTTTGGAGAAAGAAGTATGGGAAACACACACGCTCACACACACACACACAGAGGCTTACAAGTTGAAATTACAGATGGTCAGATGCTCACACACACACACACACACACACACACACACACACACACACACACACACACACAGGCTTACAAGTTGACATTACAGAGGGCCAAAAAACTTCATTTCCATGGTTCCACGTGTAAAAAGTACGTAGAGAAATCGTTGCAATGTTGTTGGTAAATACATTTTGGGTACATTACAAACAATTTTTCTGTATGGACAAAATTGGACATGTAAAAATAGACACTTACCTCTGTATTGGAGGCAAAACAAGTGTGATTCCCAAAATCTCACAAATGTGTCTATTCATCGCATTTTTGTGTAGTGGGGAGCGTGGGAAATTGCCTCCAACTTAATAGGACAATTTTTAAATAGTGCATTTGGTCGTTTGTTTTGCATTGCTTGTTTACAAAAAAATTTGCAACTTGTAGTTGACTAAATAGTTAGGATTTATAAAGAAATTGCAAAATCTTTTTATGATTCACTATTCCAACAACATGCAAAGGTTAGTGTTCTTCACCTTTTTCTTAAAAAAAACAAAAAAAAATTATGAATAAATTTTATTCGGTAAAATATAATAATACATTAACAGGAGCAAGTTTCAAACATAGACAAAGGACCAAGTTTCAAACATAGACAATAAACATCAATAGGATCAACTTAAATAAATTCTAAAAAAAAAAAACAAAGTAAAAATAAAAACAAAGTAAAAAAAAACAAGGAGGGTCTTTATCATCACTATAAGAATTTCCCCAATCATCTATTGGTGGGTAGCAAATTCGAATCCATCCATGAAGGTTTGAAAAGAAAGGTGAATATTTACATTTGTCTTGCTTTTACATGCTTTTATTTAAATTCAAGGTTAATTCCTAATTTTGGGATTCAATAAGGCAAGCTGCTTCCCCCCCAAAAAAAATTCCATTTTTCTTGTGTGTAGGAGCATATTTGTAGGTTTTCAAGTTTTTGGGATTGGATTCGACTAATTTAGGGTTAGAGTTTCTTTCAGACATTCAAATATCTAATTTTTGGGTAGTGCAGGTACATGTTGACCTTGACCTATACCCAAGTGTGACCTTTACCTCAAATTCAACATGTCAGCAGATCTCAGCTTCCTGAATCTATATCCAGCTCTGTTTCAGTTTTTTATACAGTTTGACAACTTATTTTTAGATATGATCTTGTCACCTCTACTAGCCCTCAAGGTGAGTCCAATTTCCTCTTTTTCATTTCATATCACTTACTTTGAGATATCATATTAGTTCTTTTTATGTTCTTGATTGTTACATGTGCTTCTATTTTACTTGCATTGCATTTAATCAATCAACTAGCCTTAGGTCTCTTAATGAAACAAAATCAATCAATATCAATCAACAAAAAATAAAGGGAAAGTACAATCAAAAGAAAAAAGGATATTTTAGATAGTCACCCTTTAAAAGACTTGAATTTTTCATTAGTACTCCTATGTCCATATGGGTTGTGCTAATCTAATTTGAGTTCTCTTAAAGGTTATATTTTGGGATCCCTCTTTCTCTTTCCCTAATTTTCATAATAAAAGAGACTAGTTGGTGAATTAACATTATAACCTTCCATCCCCCTCTCCCTCTCTTTTCTTATGTTACATTTTGGTGAGCCTGATGCTTTCATTCCTTATATCTTTTGATTGGGTTGTTAGATCTTCTTTATGTGATCTCACTTTGCATCTTCATTAAATCTACTTTGTTCTTTGTTATATTGTGTGCATTTAGATTCTATTATCCTTTCTTTGCATCTCTAATTTATAAAAACTCTTCTCATTCTTCCCATGGTGAAGATGAAGCCTTAAGAGTTCCTCCTGCTCAAATCGACAAACTTACCCAATAATTTGAAAAAATGGAACATTGGTTAGATCAAGAGAATCATAGTACTGAAACTATTTCTTCTTTATAATCCTTAAGGAAACTTTCTTCTAATGATGAAAATGGTCTTCACCTCTTGGGTGGCATTTCACATATTATTATTTCCAATGTCAAATCCATGTCTATATTTGGTAAATAATTAGGCTATTTTCCATCCACTACACATGTTGAAACCTCTTTTCCTATCCCTACTTCCATTCATATCATCTCCACTTATGCTCTGCCCCTTATCACAACTTCAATGCAACCCTCTAATCCCGTATGTGTAAGTCTTCCTAATCCTATTTTTCCATCACTCCCTACAAGTGTTCCATGTGTTTCATTGCTAGCATTAGCACTTTCATATCATAATGTCCCCTTTTCATATTTCAATATCCCTTTTACTAGTGCTCCTAATTTGATTCATGCCTCCTTGAACATCCCTTCCGCTTCCAATAACAACATTCCAAACATTTCCAACATTTCTCTGTTGGGATTAATTGGAAGTGTGTACTGAGAGGGGAGGGGTGAATCAGTACCTCTAAAACTTTTGTATCCTTTTATCAATTAACCTTTGTGTAATCAATTGTACATCCAAACAATCTGATCTATACTATCTTGATGTGAGTTATATCAATTCATTAATTTAACATACATGTGAACATTCATCGAAACATTCATGAAAGTAATTGACACATAACACAAGATATGATATCGCAGAAAACTCCTGTTAGGAAATAAAAACTGCAGTGGGGATGGAACCCACAAAATATTCACTATCTACAGATTGGAATGGGCCAGTTAAGGCTTACAATTTGATCACTTCTGCTGATCTACCCTGTTAAGAGTATCAATGGAGACCTGTTAAAGTCTACTCTATTAGGAGCTTTAGAAACACTGTTAAGTTGTCACTCAGTTAAGAGATTTATAGTTAGACTATTAAATCCACCTTCCTTGAAAGGACTTTTACACTTTTCTCCACTTGTTAGAATGATAGAAAATTACAATTTGGCCTGGAAAAATGTAATCTCCTATTACTGACACAGATCCATTTAAGTTTACTTGAATAAGATTATCACCTAATTATGACTGAATAATACCTCTGATTCTCAGTAGCCTCTGTTCTTGGTTCTGATAACCAAATTCACCTTTTATTGTTCTGGTTCTTGTTCTTGAAACTTTCAATCTAATCCATAGATGTGCTCGTATGCTTCATTCATATTCTCCTCTCTCTTCACATCCATGTATATTGAATGATTGCATCATCCATTTATAAGATGGATTAACTTCATTAAGTTTCACAAATAACAATGTTAACTCTAAGATCAGGTTTACAACTTGTACCTTGATCTCCTAGCCTATGTGTTTTAAATAAGCTAGAATGATTAAAGAACTTACATTCATGTTTCTTGTCCCTAAAGAAATGGATTTAAAAACAAATCAAGATTTTATAAATAGCTCAAGACTATTTTATCTGACGTGGAAGTGAGATCCACTTTTTGCGGGCTGCAACTGACTTTCAGTTTCTGATTATTAGTTATGCTCTGAAATTGTCTCTTGGTTTGCACTGTATCCTGCATGTTGGGTTCCTCTATCAAGTTCCTCTTTATCTTTTTGTCTTTGTATTTTTGGTGTACACACAAAGTTGTGTCATCGGTTTTCTTTGTACCTAGTCATTTTTGGTGATCTCCTGTATCTAATTTTTGGTTTTCTCTTATCCTATTTTTCGGTGTATGCTTACCGAAAGTGTTGTTTGCATACTAATGGAAAATTAATTTCATCAATCTCCCCCTTTGACATTAGTATCAAAAACTGATATGTAAAAAATACTAACAAAATGTTAAGTATATACACCATAAATAATCCTTAGCCATTTCATGACTCCCCCTATGTATATGCCAGTATATAATTATTTTTGGTAGTACTGTATAGTTCCTGCCTATCTATACATATCATTTTCCATATGAATATACATATACATATCATTTTCCATATACCATTTTCCCATATGAATATATATTATTTTCCCCCCTTTTTTGATATTAAGGGCAAAGGTCTATACCTTATAGTTTATAAAAAATGTGGGAGTGCAAAGACTTCATGTCTTCCATCATTTTCTCCCATTGTTCCCTTAAGTTCTCAAGAGCCATGTTCTTTAGTGTGATATTGGAGTGCATATCATAGATGTTGTCTGCTACATACATCTCAGGATTTGCTATCAGTTGCCTTGCTGAATTGATGTGTTGTTGAAGCAGTGTAAGGTTTGGTAGAAGTTGAGCTTGGAGCTCTGTGACTTCTTCCTTGAAGTGTGTCTCTGCTTCCCACAATTCCCTCCTTAACCTTTTGATCTCAATAATTTTCTCATAATGCAACTTAATTTCATTGTCCCCATCGGTGGTTAAGTTTTGAGCACTGTTAGCTAGATCTGTATCTAACTTTGCTATATTGTCACTATTCTCTTTAGTGAACTTTTCTAATGTGCTCAATTTTTGAATCAAGGTTATAGCTTCAGTTATAATTGGATCTAATTCAGTAATTAATTCTGAAAGCTTTATCTTGTTGACTGACACTTCTTGGCTGATGTTCTCAATAAGCTTCTGTTGGTACTTCATCTCTTCTCTTTCCTCAATTGCCTTCTTTGCATCAATATTTCAAGTTGTTATTGCTTCGATGAGAGTGGATAATTGATCTAGTATTGGCTTGTTCTAATCAATATCAACATCGGGTATAATTTTGTGTAATATGTCCCGTGTTGTCTCTAGTACCATGGATTCTTGGTGCTATTTCCTTAGTTTCTCCTGTAATGCCTTCCTTTGGCATATTTCACTGTATTCTTGTAATGGTTCAAAATCAAGTGTAGTTGGGTCACATTTTGGTATCTCAATGATTTCATCCAAAGTGACTTCCAACTTATTCTTCTTCTTTTGTGTAGCACTAGAATGTAAAACCATTACCAATTTCTCAGCTTTCTCAGTTGTGCTTGATGAAGTTACCTGTTGTGCTTCTTTTTGCTGCTTTATTTTTGTTTCAGCTTGTCGAGTGTCTGTAGAAGTCTCCACATTCACCTTCACATTTTTGGTAGCACCTTTGTCAGTTTCCTCAGGAGCACCATTTTTAGGTTTATCTCCTTCATCAGCGTCCTTAGCTTCATCATTCTTTGTTTCTGCATTCTTCTCTGTTGTGTCTGCATCTATTTGTTTTGAATCTCCTCATGTAGCCTTATCAGTATCAGTTACTATTTGAGTGTTCCTGATGTCCTTCTGACCATCGGTCTTGTCTTTCTTTTCCTCTTCCCCTCCATCCTCGAGAGTATCTTTTTTAGGTGACTTGTCTTTCTCTTGCATAATATTGATAGCCTATATCAATATTGGCATATTGCCTGGAATGTTCACCTGTGTAGTGTCAACTGTTGTTTCCTTATCATCGGTTGTGTCCTTTGTTACATTGACATCTTCATCTTTATTTATTCCTTCTGCTAGATTGTTAGTAATGTCAATGATATTGTTATCCACAATGTTGTCATTTGTGGTGTCTGGCCAAGATTCATCTGCAACACCCATGTTTTTGTTACTGGTTGTGTCATTTTCTTCCTTGTATAACTCAAATGATGTATCATCTTCTACATCTTTAATTAATATCTGTTCTTGAGTTTCCTTATCAACATATTTTTGTTGTAGGTCTTAGTCAGTGCTTTCTTCCTTAGTAGGCCTGTTTAGAATCTTACACCATTTCTTATGACTATCCTATTCAAGCTCTATAATTTTTCCTTCGAGAAATTTATAGGCTCTCAACTTTGGTGAGAACTCCTTTTTATGTTTCTCCATCAACTCATCAATTTATTCCTTCTTGGATTCAGACGGCATGGGAGTAACAAGTACTCTTTCTCTTATCTCTTTCTCATTCTTCAATGAAAATGACTATCTTGCATATAGTCTGTCCAAGAGTTCCCTTGGTACCAAACTACCTTCAAATTTTACTAGTACATATTTGAATTTATACATTTTTTCTATGATGGCATCTTCAATTTTATTCTAATCTTATGGATCTAATTTTAACCATCTTCTAATATTAGAATCTATAATAGATCCTGAATTTGCAATAGATTTTCATATATCGTCAATGCTTTCTCGAGTTTTAACCTTGACATTTTCTACCTCTACAGCTTCATCTTGCTCAGTGTCTTGAATGTCTTCTCGGGTTCTAATAAGCTTCCTTATTATATTTTTTTCCCCTCTTTTTGGTGTGGTTTCTTTCCTCTTGTAGGTTCTTACTCTTCCTTTCTTCAAAGGTGAAGGAGTTGAATCCTTAGATGTTTGACTTGAAAGGAAACTAAGTGTGCGAAAAATAGCTCCCTACACTAAAGTCTTGAGAAGAGGATCGTGCAAATTTAGATTTAACCCTTAGAAATTATAGAATGATAATACAATAACATGCATACATAGAAAAATGAGAATGACACAATGATTTACCCTGGGGAAAACCTTTCGGTAAAAAAACCCCAGTACTCCAAAACCTGCACAATGTATTAATCAAAAGTAATACTGTTTACAATACACTTGCAATGCAAGTTCTTTCAGGAGATAATTGACACTTGAAGACAAATTTGGCAGCATAAAAAAACATTCCAACAATACACTAACTTCTCTCAGATTCGCAACCCTAAAAAATGCTTATATCATGCACTTCACTTTTTAGGGCAACTTCCAAAGGCAGTCGTATTAGGGTTTTACCATTCTGTGAGATTGCAGAAGAGTATATAGTACTCAACTGATTAGTTTCCACATGTCTTGCATGTCTTCACCTGTCATCGAAACTTCTAGAATTAGCTCTTACAAATATTAATGACCATCATAGGAATCTATCATAACCGTTTCAGTCATGATTACCTTACACATTGTCCAAAGTGCCGACATTTGGAAAATATCAAATGTAAGGAAATATACAAGG
>MU226413.1:2915555-2927928 GCA_018584345.1 Thuja plicata
TACTGATGCTAAGGTCAACTATACTTACACCAATAACGACAATGTCATTAATATGGTTGAACCTGTTGACACTAAATATTGTAATGTCATCATTCTCAAGGGAAAGGAAGATACTTCCAAGTCTAAAACACCTTTAATTTTGACAGGGTCTACACCTCAGTCCTCTGAACAAGGACAGTCTCAAGTTAGTGCTAATGTTGTTACTCTATCTCATGCTAAAATCATCCTCAAAGGTCCTGAGCCTTCTATATCTACATCAACTCAACCTTCAGACAAAGCTAAGGTTGAATCTGTAACTAAGAATCCAAAAGTGGGTTCCTCATCTAATGCTACCAATTACAACATTCTTGATCAATTACAATGTACTAATGCTTAGATAACTATTTTTGAGATCCTGAAAATCTCCCCTACTCACAAGGAAATCCTGGACAAAGCCCTAAGTGAGGCAAATGTCCCAAAAGATCTTGATCTCAACCAGTTTCAATCTATGGTAGGTCACTTGACCTCCTCACATTAATTGTCTTTCTCTGAGGAAGACAACCATTCTTTGAGTCACTCGCATAATAATCCTTTGCACATTGAAGTCATGATAGGTCCAAAGCATGTTCACTGTGTTCTCATAGATAACGACGTTGGCCTAAATATTTTCTCTGCTAGTTTCCTTATTGAGTTAGGCTATGGCGAAGATTGCATTGATGGTCACAAAAAGATTACCATTAAGGCCTATGATGAGGAAGAATGTAAATCCAAGGGGTTAGTTGTATTGCCAATCAGAGTTGGTCCTATTGAATGAGATGTTGTCTGTCAAGTGCTTGACATTCCTTTGGCATACAATATCCTATTAAAAAGGTCACGGATCCATGAAATGCAGGCTATCCCTTCCACATACCATCAGTGCATTTAAGTTCCCATTCCAAGGTTCTAAAGTGACTATACCTACCAATACAGGCTATGATTACAATGCCCTCACAAAATCTGCTGACATCCTTGTGCCTACCAATAGAGAATCTATTGAACTCCTTGAGGATAAATTAAAAGAAATGGAAATGAGTCTGACACTCAAAGAAATTGATATGGGAGGATATCAGATTGAACCTGTGCTATCTATTACATCTTTGCCTTTGTCTCCCTGTTCTTTTGGGAGACCTTCTGAGAGCACTAAACCTTCTACGGTTCCTCCTCCAACAAAGTATGGTGGCACCTTTGTACAAGCCATAGTACCATTAGAAGAAGAAGCTAAAAATAGAGCTATCAAAGCTTGGATCTATAAAGGAGAAGAAAATTCTAAAAATACTCCTCCTTATGACATAAAACCTAAGAAATATGGCAAAGGTTTATCTATTATGCAATGTTTTGGCTATAAAGGAAATGGTCCCATAGGTGCGAATCATAAGGGATTGATTGCACCACTTGAAGCCATTGGTCGTAGAACACACGACTCTACAAGTATAGGCTTCTAGAAACTCACATTCCAACTCAGAATAAATAAGTTTGTACTTCGAGAAGATAAGAAATCATCACCTGAAGAAACAACTAAAATTGCAGAACCTGAAGACAGCTCTGACGAGGATACTTTTCCTTATCCTGTCCCTCCAGACCTGGCAGCATTCTTTGCTAAGCCAGATAAATTTTTACCACATGTCAGTATTGTAGACACTAATAGTGATTCTGATACCACCACTTCACTTGCTCCATTAACTTATGAAGAGTGGAAAGACATATATAATCTGAATCCAAGCCATTAGGGTGATTTATACATACCACCACCCTTTCAAGAATAGTTTGACTAGGACTTCCAGTCACTTCTCATTTTACAAGAGACAGGTGCTCATCTCACCATAGCAGAGGTTCTAGGTAGAACTCATCCCAACTGGGGACAAAGGGTTGATTTCACTCATGTTCTTGACATGAGACCTAACGATGAAACAAACTCCCATGAATATGAGTTTGACAGCTTGTCATATGCCACTTCTGACAGAGATACAGATATAGCTAATGCATATGAAAATCTTCTTGAAGTAGGTAAATGGTCTAGTGTAGGGTCACATGAGTCTGACCCCCTAGATGTTAACATGTCATCTACTATGGTCGCTAGGAATCAAATGAATTCGACTATACCTCTGGATGAGATCACTTTCAGTCTCAACTTGCTTGTCCATGCCTTTGATGATTATACCATGAACGCACTTGAACCCATCACTCCTCTTTCACTTCACCACCCTGAGCTTATAGACTGGAACTCTACCTCCCTATCTAATGAAGTCCTTACATTCTAGAATGATTATGCTCTTGCCTATTACCTACATGATGTCGAACCTGTAACGTCCTCCACTAGTGAAGAAAGTGTCAATATGACCGAGGCGGACATCAAGTATCTTAGTCACAAAATATAAAGAAGAAAAAATAGGCACTTTGATGGTGAAAACCACCTTGTAGCAGTATCAGAGCCTAAAATAGTCAAAATAAAAGACGTATCCAAGGGTGAAAACCTCTCCGAGGCGCCTGAGGATGAGATACTTGATGCACTCCCAAGTCATTTTTAGGAAATATCATCTGTTCTTATTGAACCAACTCAACCTATCAACTTGGGTACAGAGGCAGAACCTCAGATTATTCACTTGGCACAATCACTATCAGAGGCAAAAAGAGAGGAATTCACTATATTCTTCAGAAACAAAATGATTAACTTTGCATGGAAATATTCAGACATGCTGGGGTTAGACCCTAATCTAATCATGCACCATTTGTTCATTGCACCAGGTGTTAAGCTCGTCAAGTAGAAGCTTCACAAAATGCCTCCACATGTAGCTCTACTTGACAAAGCTGAATTAAAGAAATTGCTTAAGGTAGTGTTTATCAAAGTAATTGATTATGCTGAGTGGATCTCTAATATTGTTCTAGTATCAAAACATGATAAATCTATAAGAGTCTGCACAGACTTCAGAGACTTGAATTTGGCATGTCCTAAGGATGATTTTCCATTGCCTAATATTGATATGACCATAGATATGATGGCAGGGTATGAAATGTATTCACTAATGGATGGTTTCTCTGGCTATAACCAGATAAAAATTGCACCAGAGGACCAAGAGAAAACTGCCTTCACATGTGCCTGGGGCACCTTCTATTGGAATGTCATGCCCTTTGGACTCAAAAATGCTGGTGCTACATATCAGAGAGCTGTTACCACCATATTTCATGACATGATGCATAAAACAATGGAAGATTACATGGATGACACTTTGGCTAAGAGCATGCACCAAAAGAAAAATCTTGCCGATCTAGGTCCTATACTAGATCATATGGAACAATTCAGTCTAAGGCTCAATCCTAAGAAATGTGCATTTGGCGTAACATCTGGAAAATTGCTTGGCTATATAATCTTTGCCAAAGGCATTGAAGTGGATCCTGCAAAAGTAAAAGCTATCATGGAAATGCTGCCAACAAAAAATATCAGACAAATGAGAGGACTTCAGGGCTGACTGCAGTCTATCTGGCATTTTATCTCTCAACTGGCAGACAAGTCACAACCATTTACCAAGACTTTGCACAAGGGTGTGGCTTATTAGTGGAACAAAGAATGTGATGAAGGGTTCACACAAATCAAATAGTATCTTGTGAACCCCTCGATCTTGATGCCTCCCATTCATGGGAAGCCACTTATACTTTACATATCTACTACAGATACATCATTAGGTATCTTATTGGCTCAGGAAGATCAACACAACAAAGAGAGGGCTATCTATTACATTAGTCAAACTCTGGTCTCATATGAAAAAAAATATTATACAATAGAGAAGGCTTGCCTTGCAGTAGTGTTTGCTTCACAAAAATTGTGGCACTATATACTGGCTCAAACTACACGTCTAATTGCTAAAATTGATTCTTTGAAATATTTGCTTAGTAAAGCTACCCTCACAGGTAGACTAGCTAAATGGGTCATGCTTCTCAGTGAGTTTGATATTGAATATGTTGAAAGGAAAGCCATTAAGGGCCAAGCAATAGTAGATCAGTTGGTAGAAGCACCTCTAGTTGATCATCAACCATTGCACATTGAATTTCCAGATGAGTCCATATTACTTCTTACACATCGCTCATGGACTATGTTTTTTGATGGTTCATTTACCCAACAGGGGTCAGGTGCTGGGATACTGTTCATTACACCTCAAAGGTACTCTTTAGCAAAAGCACACAAGATGTTGTTTCCTTGTACAAACAACATTGCTAAGTACAAAGCCCTAATTAATGGTATGAAGATCGCCCTTAAGTGGAGAGTCGATGACCTAAATGTTCTTGGCGATTCACAGCTAGTCATCAATTAAGTCAATGATATCTATTAGACAAGGGATGAGAAGTTGGTACCTTATAAATGGTTGGTTGATGATCTTAAATAGTATTTTACTCATATCACATTTCAACAGGTTCCAAGGGAAAATAATAAAGTAGCAGATGCCATGGCTACTCTTGCCTCTATGCTACAGATGCCTGAAAATGATTTTAGACATGAATTCCTAGTGGAGATGTTACGCTACCTAGCCTATGACTCCCCTAACTCTTGGATGATATGTTCTATTATAGGACATGACTTATCTCGCTACCATCACATCTTTTCTTACCTTCGTGACCAGATTGTTCTAGACACTTACTCCTGAAATGAGAAACGTCACCTAATCCACAGTGCTTCATTGTTTGTCATCATCGCTAATGACTTGTAGAAACGTGGTCTAGACTATACCCTCCTTAGGTGTTTAGAACCTGATTAATCCAAACGAGCGTTAGTATAGGTGCATGAAGGCATCTGTGGGTCACACTCTAACAACCTGACATTGGCCCGTAAACTTATTAGAGCTGGTTACTATTGGCTAGATATGGAAAAAGAAGCAACACAGTTTGCTAAGTCTTGCAAACAATTTTAATTACATGGAAACCTAATTGATGCTCCAGCCAAGGAGCTTATTACATTCATTACTTTATGGCCATTTCAACAATGGGCCTTTGACTTGGTGGGTCATATTTACCCTTCATCCTCCAATGGACATAATTTTATAATCATAGCTATGGACTATTTTACTAAGTGGGTGGAGGCAGTCCCTCTCACAGTTGCTAGTGGAAAAATAGTAGCTATGTTTATTCTCAACTACATCATCTGCAGGCATGGTGTACCCTCAGCCATTATCATAGATAATGAGGGACAATTCAAAAACAAGGATTTGACAGAGCAATGCTCTAAGTTTAAAACTACTCAACATTGGTCTTCCATCTATTATCCTCAGGGTAATGGACAGGTGGAAGCATCCAACAAAACAATCCTTAAGATCCTGCCTCGCACAGTGCATAAATTCGGATGAGATTGGAATCTCTAGATCAATACAGCTCTTTGGGCATATAGGACAAGTATAAGAACACCAAAAAAGGCTACTCCCTATGCTTTGGTTTATGGAGCAGATGCTGTGCTACCAATTGAGGTTGAGATTCCTTCTCTGCGAGTCTCTTTGAAAGGCCTCATTACTGATGAAGATACCAGAATATCTCAGCTACAAGAGCTAGAATTACTTGATGAATGTCACCAAGTGGCATTCAATCACCTTAGAGCATACTGAAAGAGGATGTCCAAGAGCTATAACAAAAAGGTTAGACCAAGAGATTTCCAAGCGGGTGACCTCATTCTAAGGGAGAACCCTAAGAATCAGCAACATTGGATCCAGAAAGAGAAGATTGAACCAAATTGGCTCGGTCTGTATATTGTTACTACAGTGTTTGGGTCTCGTACCTATCAACTCTCAACTACTGAAGGAGAACAACTCAAAGAGCCCATCAACACTCTTCATCTAAAGCGGTTCTACAACTGAGACATCTTCAGTATGCTCATATATATAGTAAAGTCCTAAAAAATTCTAAAAATTTGAAAAATTCTTGAAAAAAAGATCATCTTAGTGAAAACCTAGTGATTGGCGCTTTGATGTATCTCCAAAAAAATCATATTCCAAAAATATAAAAAAATTAAAAAAATTGAAAAATACAAAAAAAGAGAAAAAGAAAAAAAGTGTCACTGATGAAAACCTGGAAAACAGGCGTCACGGTAGGAAAAAAAGGAATTTCTGCCAAGAAGGTCAAAACCTGGGAAATAGGCGCCTCTTTTTCCACAATGCTATACCTATCGCAGCACCACTTGGCTTTAAGCATTTGCTTTCCTGCATTGCTGCTTTCCTTCTTTCTTGCTTACATTTGCTTTCAGTTCTCGTCAAAACACCAACTCACATGGATTGAAATTGGTCATACTCTCAGGGAAACCCTCGTGATCTAGGGGGCACTATCCTTTTATCTTTTAAGGATCCTCTTCACATCAGTCACCAGTGGTTCTCACTGCGTCTGCCTATTGATGTGTATCTTATACTATGATCATTTCATTTGAACATCTCTCTTACATTAGTCACCATTGGTTCTGATTGTGTCTGCCTAGTGTCGCTATTCTATTGAGATTGCTCACATTTGTTGTAGTTGGAGTTATACTCACATGCTCTATCTATCGATACTCAGTCTTGACGATTCTATGCTTTAGTCTGTACATATCTTTTGGTCACTTTTGTGATACTCTGGTTCCTTTGCGGACCCTTCTGACTTGTCATTGATTTAGTGCCATACGCTTGGAGGAAATCAAATCTGGTTTATCCTCACAACATATGTCAAGTTAGTCATCATTACTTGGGGGCATGGGTCCCCCATTTGATCACATATTTGGTTTACACCTGGGTCAGTAATCTTGTCATTTCTCAAGGACAACTTGCTACTGACACAAAATGGTCTTTTTCAACACCACCATAAATAGTGTTTTTTAACACTATCTTTGGACACACCTGTGTTTTTCAACACACATCAGATATCTCAAACATAAACATCTATCGATAACAATCAAACACAATGCACTCACAAGCACAGCGGTGTTTTTTAACACCCTCTAAACATGAATATATTTGAAAAATTTGAAACTGGCTGAGCTATGCTTGAATATTTCTTTGTATGCTGTCTATTCTCATGGATTTTCATTGATATTTTCCTTTTCTACTGCTTTTTGGTGTAGTCTCGATGATCCAACAATGTCCAATAAATAGGGTGTATGTGATAAGAGCTCCCGCACTAAGGTGGAACATCCTCACATCCCTTGATCTTGTTTATTTGTATTGCATGGTGAGTTTAATACTATCTCCTTGCCTATTATTGCTCTATTTTTCATTGCTTTGTTTGTTATTGATCTGTTTGTTTATGCATGATCACACTCATGGTTATCTTGGCTTTAAATGCCTCGATGCTGGTGTACTCTTGCAACATTAACTAGAAACAATGTTCAGGTCATCTTGGCTTTTGTGCCCTGGTGCTTACATTCATTTCCTACATTTTATCTAATGATAAGCCATATTCATATCCTTATGGTTGTATTGTGGCACCAGTAAGGGTTGTATCAACTTTGATGTTCCAAAAAAAATGCTCAATGATGATGATTATACGATGGGTCTCACAACCATGTCCTAGCATTGCACTCTCATATTGCATCTAGCATAGGATTGCATTTTCATTCTAGACTTGCATTGTGGCAATGATTCAGTGTTCTTTTCATTTCATTCTTCTGGGTTCATACATTGGGGATTTTTTCTTCACCGTTCGAGTTTCATCGTGACTGCACAAGTGTTCGGGGTTTGCTCTCGATTCTTCACATAATCTCTTGGTTAGCATTTTTCGTCCTACACAAGATGTTAGTACCATATACATATTCATATTCATAACTCATTATCATCTACACATGGCATTTGCATTTCTCATTCATAAATTGTATTTACATGAATCATATACATACATCTTTACATTCATACATGTGCATGTCATACAGATCTTTCAAACGTGTTCATCCATTTGCATACATTATGAATCATCTAACCATCTAAGCATATAGGAAACATCTCATAAAGGAAATATACAATATGCGATGATACCAAAAGATGAGCTCATATATATATATATATATATAATGTGTCGATACAAATACAAAATGGTGCTACTTGAGCACAATCTATCTCAAAATGGTGATATAATACAAGGATGTCAATGCATCAGATACATCCTATGATCTCATCTCTATCTGTCTATCAAAAACCTAACTCTAGCCCTCTCCCTCATCACCTGGAGGAGGTGGAGGTGGGGCCCTATCTGGTGGAGGTGCCATCTGTGCTCCCTCTGACCCTCTCGCATAGCTTGAAAATCTGCCCACCTGAGATGCCTTGTCAGGCACCGCACCTATATATGATGCATAGTAGTAAGCTGCCCATGCTATCTGATGTTGCACCTCCTCCTGTGCTGCCCAGAGCTTCTCTCGGAGATCCTATATCTCCTGGTCTTTATCTAGTAATCGTGCATCTCGCATGGATAACTAGATGGTCAAATCTCCCACCTATCTCGTGAGCTGTCTCACTCTCTCTTGTGATCAACACTATGGGTCCTGTGCTGTATCCTGCATAGGCTGATCCTCCTACATAGGATCATCCTGCTGTCCCTCCTCCTGTGGAGGTACTTGCTGCTCCTCGGTAATCTGCTCCATCGGCCGTTGCTGAGACGGTCTTGTTCTGCCACTACCACTAGCTCCAACATCCATCCCCATATGACGGGCGGGGATGTCAACCTGTACAGTCTGAGGTCGAGGACCCTGTTGTAACCCCGGCTGTGCCCTCTGCTTTGGTGGAGGCATCTGCATTTGCTGTACCTATGGCTATATAACTTGTGGCTGAATGACTTGTGGGGGTACCACGTGCCCTCAGCCTGCTATACCCACAAGATCAATGAATCTCAGAAAAGGGTGCGTAATGAAGTGCTCCCTATACTTGACAGTCACACAGGCATCTGCTACATCTCTGAGGTAATCTCACTGAACTAGGACCAATGTGTAGATATCTATCATCATGTGCCCTTGGTCCAACTTCGTCCCCCAGCCTCTCCTGAGCTCATTAATAAATTGAGCATAAGCTGTGTACTCTTGGAAGATGTCTTGTGGGTGCCCAAATTTTTGCCATACCCACTTCTGTGGGATCTCTCAATCATAGTAATCGTATGCCCTATCATAGCACAGGAACAAAACATATGACTTAGCTACTCTGTTGCATCATCCCAGGCCTCTGTCAACCTCCAAGGCCTCCATATCACTACTGCTAGATCATCAAGCTGAGCTTGCCACTGATCAACCTTACCTAGCACAGGCTGGGTAATCAACCCCCTATATCATTAAATATAAGGCTCCAATGGCTGCCTCATATCCTTGCAAATAGGCCTGGTAATAGGAAGATGCTCCCAGGCCCATACCTGCAGTACAAAGACTCTTGCTGCCATGCTCTTCACCTCCTAATAGGCGATCTCATGCATCTCATGATACATGTTTGACAACATACACTGACCCCATCCATAGTGTCATGGTCGTACCATCATCATCTGTAACATCCTCCCCCAACCACACTCTAGACCTTGCTGTCCATGATCAGGCATCAGGTAGCACCCAAGAAAGCATGCTAGAACCATGGACAACCTATGGGTCAGACCGTACTCGCTAATTAGATCCTCCCATGGGATCACCCTACCCATAACAAGGTCATCCTAAAAGATCTCTCTCAAATTTGTTGTGCCCAACTTAGGCTATGTCTCATACTCAACTCGGACACCATGGAATGGTATCCTCAAGATCTAGTAAATATCCTTGGGAGTAATAGTCATCTCCCCTTGTGGTAAATGGAATGTGTTCATTTCTGAATGGAAACGCTCAACCAAAGCTCCCAACAGTCCGTGATTGACCCGAATCTCAGGTACATCACATAATGTACTCAATCCCAAAGTGCCTATATGTGCTATCTCAGCATCATCTAACTGAGATACCAGTCTGCTGATAGTCGGATGATGCGATCTGAATGCTATATCTGGGAAGTCAACCTGCAAGACATACAAATAACAAAACACTATCAGTAATCAACAATAATCAAAGAATAATGAGATAATAAAGCATTCAAGACATTCTATAGACGTTAACAACGCTGATGCAAAAACTATTGGACGCGGTGCAGACTGATTTCATGATGATTTTGACCACTTTTTCTCATGCGAAGAGGCAAAATTTTGCGTGAAGAAGTTCTCTAAATCACGCGACATTGTACTTTCACACAAAATTTTATCATCAGTCACACGAGAAAACACCCTCTAGAAGGGATTCTCACACAAAACTGGGTACTCTCCCACGTGAGATTTTGCACCAAGTGGCGCAAAATGTTGTTTCTTTGCGTGAGATTTCCCTATGGGTCACACGAAGAAACTACTTCTTCGCATGAACACCCGCGACTCAAATTTTTAAAAATGTGAAAAACGAGCAAAAATCGACAGAAATGAATGAAATTTGAATTACAGAGGGATTTGCCGACTACTTACAGGAGGTCCGTACGCTGCGGGCCAGCTATGTCTCCTTGATCGCTCAAAACAATGACTGCTATAGGGGAGCACCATTTTTATTTTCTACTCAGAGCTCAATTCTCAAAAGTCAAAGGGTTGACATGATTTGAAAATGACCCTTTTCATCCTTATATAGGTTTTGACCTAATTTTTCAAAGTGCTCTATTTTGCACAAAAAATACACCACTACCTAATTTGACCACTCTGAATCTATTTTTGTGATCAAAATTGAACTCAAAATTGAAATCAAAATCAAAATCTGACACTTCTATATAGTTCAAAATCGCATTTTAAAATTTTCGGGACTAACGCGATCGAACATTTGTGCAGTCAACTTTCTGACGTTGCTTTCTTGTCAGAATCTTATCATATCATCATTTTATGAAATCTTTGACTTTTTTCCTCAAAAGACAACTCTGGTCAACTCTGGTCAACCCTATTCAAACTTGGTCAACTAAACCTCGAAATCACTTGAAATTGATTCTGAATCTTTTGAATTCTTCTGTAATCTATTCTGAGTTCTTCTTGATCTCTGACTCAACATCTATCTGTAATTTTTTCACTCTCCATCATCAATATGATGTGTCATCTTTCTATTTTTCTCCTCAGGGGGTAGGATGATTACATCATTAAATCTATTTCAATCAATTTGATCTTATTTTCAAAAGTTCTCATTTCTAGGGGCATCTCATCACTTGGGGCATGTTCAGTTTTTCATACCTCACAATCAAAAATGGATACTCTACAATCAATAAGGGCATCTTTGTTCCTTACATCTTGTCATCTATTAAGCATCTAAGTAATCTAACTCAGATTCTTGAGGATTAAGCTCTGTTTTGGAGATGGCTCTCGAAAAACTCTCTCTTTTTGGGACAGGTATTGGGGCAACCTAACCCTGACTCATGATAATCAAGCTTCATCCTAGAGATGATTTTGAACCGCTATTTACCATCTTTTGAGAAAGGTATCAAGGCAATCTAACCCTGACTCCTGAAGGTTAAGCCTAGTTCTGGGGATAGCTTTGTGAAAGATGTCAATCTAACCAGTGTCTGGGCAATCTAACCTAAATATTGGAGGACTAAGCTCTGTTCTAGAGATACTCCTAAAAAACCTCTATTTACTATATTTTGAGACAGGTATCAGGGCAATCTAACCTTGACTCTTGAAGATTGAGCCTCTTTCTGGGGATAGTCTTGTGAAAGATATCTATCTAACTAGTGTCTTGGCAATCTAACCTAGATATTGGGGGACTAAGATTCATTCTGGAGATAGTCCTAAAATCTCTATTGATTATCTTGTTGGACACATATTGGGGCAATCTAACCCTGACTCCTGAAGGTTGAGCCTCATTCTGAGGACATTCTTGTGAAAGATATCAATCTATTAGGTATCAAGGCATTCTAACCCGAATCCCTGAGGATCGAGCTTCATTCTGAAGATGACCCTCAAAAACTCTACTTGATCGGTGTCTTGGCAAGCTAACATAGACTTTGGAGGGTCAAGCTTTGTTCTGGAGATGGCTCTAAAATCTTTACATCATCAATTTTCAAATTTATTCTCCTGTGCTTCAGGCATCAGACTATTCTTTGAATCAATGTGCTGCTCGCACATCAATTCAAAGAGGGGAAAAATTTAACACCCCAAAATTGGCATATTACAACCCTAACCAATTTTGTTGCATTTGTCATTCTTCTGGATCATCAAAGTCCTATTGTACTAGGCAATTCTGAGTTTTAACTGACTCTACTCGACCTGAGTGTCAAATGTAGAAAATCTTAAATCTACATTAATCATACATCATATTTAATTCCTAAATATCTATTGGCTAAATAAACCCTATGATTGAATTAATTTAATTATAAAGTCCTAGCACTTTAATTAAATTAAATTCACCCTCTTTAGC
>MU226413.1:2937109-2961693 GCA_018584345.1 Thuja plicata
ACATGCTCATGCCTCATACCATCTAGGAACTTTCTTCCATCAACAAAATTTATTCTTGCACTACCACATACCTTTTTTTCTATGTCATTCAATGGCTTTAGCTTATGTCGCACTCCATCCTTTGTCACAGAATAGGTATTCGCACGACCATCATGTACAACACATCTGTCAAACTGCCATGGTCTACCTAAAAACATATGACATACATCCATAGATATGATATCACACAGTACCTCATCATGGTATCCACCAATCTTGAACTCCACGAGGCATTGTTCATTGACCATGACCTTGTGGTCATCCTGTACCCAGGCAATCCGATATGGATGTGGGTGTTTCTGTCTCTTGAGCTTCAACTTTGTCGCCATCTCTTCTGACATGAAATTGTCAGTTCTTCCACTATCAATAATCACATCACAACACTTACCCTCACATTTGCACCTGGTGCGAAACAGGCTCCTCCTTTGTTCAGGTTCATTCTCACCACTCAGTAGGAATCTTCTGTTAATCAGCATTTCTCCTCTTTCAACATCTTTAGAATGTGACGATATGACATCTTCATCTACATGTACAACTCTGGCCTGGCCTTCATTTCTCCTATCTATTCTTCCTTGGTGCTGAGGACATTCAAATTCCCTATGACCTTCTTCTCCACAGTGAAAACATGTTCCATGGAAGCCTCCTCTTCCTGATCCTCGTCCTCGTCCTCTTCCTCTTTGATCTATATTATTTCGATTGAAATTATTTCCCCTCTGACCCTGACTACTACTGGCCTCATCCTTCTTTTTCTGATCTTCATTTCGGCCTCCATAAGATTGTCCACCAGATCTTCCACCACGACCTCTTCCATTTTGTCTGCCCTCAAACTTCTTGTTCAACTTTTCTTCTACTTTCAGGGCAAACTGGTATGCCTCCTCAATACTATTCATTTGAACCAGATTCAACTCCTCCTAAATGCTTGGCCTCAACCCATTAAGGTAACGGGCAACTTTCTCTTTGTCAGCTTCTGCATGGCCTGTTCGGATGAGGATTCGATAGAACTCCTCCGTACACTCTTGGACAGATTTTCCCGCTTGCTTCAAACTTTGCATTTTCTTCAGTAGGTCAAGCTCATAATCAATAGGAATGAACTGTCACGTCAACTTATCTGCCATCCAATCCCATCTTGTGATTTTATCCTTTCCTCTTCGTTTTCGCTCCAATTGGATCTCCTGCCACCAGATCTTTGCATGACCCTTCAGTCTGGCCTTCACAAACTTGACCCGATCAGGATCCTCAATATCTTCATACTCGAATTACTCTTCACATTCGTTGATCCAGTTAATGAACTCCTCTGGGTTAAGATTCCCTAAAAATCTAGGAACCTCAATCTTAGGTCTTTTCCCAATCTTGGAAATGGCACGGAAAAGCCTTTCTTCTTCTGGATTCAAAACTTCAACTTCTTCTTGATCATCATTTCCTTCTTCGGCTTCATCCTCACTTTCATTTCTAAGATTAAGATTCATTCCTCTGCGAATCTCTTCTTGCAATGCTTGCACTTGTCTCTGGAGCTCCCTAACCTCAGGTGTCACAATGCCAGCTCTTCTGCCACGTTCCCTTCGTGGAGGCATTTTTGTGATGCGTGCTAAAACCCTAACCACGGTCCTGGTGCAAACTGCCTCACAGTTGGTGATCTGTTTACACACTCAGGAACTTCTCGCTTTGATACCACTTGATGAAGGGGACTCCCCTTAATACCACAAGTACACGACAGAAACAAAGAGAAACAACAAAAAATTGCAAGAATAGAAAACGGGCTTCTTATTATCTCCACAAATGTGGAATTATAAACTTTCAAAATTACAATATGCAAAGCCACATGGGCATTCCCCTTACAATATTCTGTAGGACAAAGCCTCGAATTATTACCCAGATCTACCCAGAACTGCCCTAGACAACACTACGGGCCTTCTTTATATAGGAAATTTCCACCGCCCGAGAAGGTTCTAGAAATCTAGCCATTAAGGCTGACTACCCTTAGCATTTAATTATTTTTCACTTTTATTACAAAAGGGTCGGCTTTAAATATTTACAAAACATGAGCTTAGGTATCCCAACTTCCGGAAGCCATAACTTTTGAACTATATCTCCAATTGGCTATTATAACCACTTTCTGAAAAGGGGAGATCGTGATCTACAGTGCCTGACTCACGAAGCACTAGTCAGTCGGGGGTTCGACCTCAATTCAGAGCCTCTAAGGTCCTGAAAATTGAGCTCAAAGATTTTTCACCCTAAAATCTCAACAGTAAATCCTTAATAACTTCGCCAATACAGATGATCTGGCAATGAAATTCAACTGGCATTCTTATATGACTAAGATGAACCTTCACCTGGAAAATTAGAACATTTTGAGTTCAAACAACCAACTTACCAAAAATATTAAGTTTCCAAAAATAGAAGCTTTGTACAAAATATTCCTTATTTAATAGAAAAATACATATTTTTGGGTGATGCAAGATTGCCCTTACACCCAGGATGCTCCTGCATCACTACCATTGTTCACGACACCCATCATCCTTACCATCTGTGTCTCTTGACCGATTTACAGAGATTTAACTTTTCCATCTAGATGTTGATTGATTTCAGTTAGGCTTGTGATGCTTTCTTCTGATGTATCTAATGCTTTGCTTGTAGTTGATCCTGAAGACTCAGAGAAATCTGGAATCTCTTCCTAATGATAATCTCTCATTACAACGAGATGCTATATTATTTTTTTCATCTTGCAGCTGTCCCATATTGATTCTAGATTCTTTATATTATTCATAGAACATCTAAAATTCTAACTTCTTATTTTTAATATTCTTATCAAGTTTGTACTTATCCATTGTATGATCTTTTCTCTTAAGCCTTTAAGCTTTCCAAGAAGAGACTAAGCTCTGATACCAATTGTTGGGATAAATGGGAAGTGTGTATTGAGAGGGGAGGGATGAATCAGTACCTCCAAAAATTTTGTATCCTTTTATCAATTAACCTTTCTATAATCAATTGTACATCTAAACAATCTGATCTATACTATCTTGATGTGAGTTATATCAATTCATTAGTTTAACATACATGTGAACAGTCATAGAAACATTCATGAAAGTAATTTACACATAACACAAGATATGATATCGTAGAAAACTCCTATTAGGAAGTAAAAATTATGGTGGGGATGGCACCCAAAAAATCTTCACTATCTACAAGTTGGAAGGGGCCGGTTAAGGCTTAAAATTTGATCACTTTTGATGATCTACCCTGTTAAGAGTATCGGTGGAGACTTGTTAAAGTCTACTTAGTTAGGAGCTTTAGCAACACTATTAAGTGTGCACTTGGTTAAGAGATTTATTGTTGGACTGTTAAATCCACCTTCCTTGAAAGGATATTTACACTTTTCTCCCCTTGTTAGAATGATAGAAAATTACAAATTGAACTGGTAAAATGCAATCTCCTATTGCTGATATAGAACCATTTAAGTTTACATGAATAAGATTATCACCTAATTGTGATTGAATAATACCTTTAATTATTGGCAGCCTATGTTCTTGGTTCCGATAACCAAATTCACATTTTGTTGTTCTGGTTCTTGTTCTTGAAACTTTCAATCTAATCCATAGATGTGCTCGTATGCTTCATTCATCTTCTCCTCTCTCTTCACATCCTTTTATATTGAATGATTGTATCATCTATTTATAAGATGGACTAACTTCATTAAGTTTCACGAATAACAATGTTAACTCTAAGATCAAGTTTACAACTTGTACCTTGATCTCCTAGTCTATGTGTTTTAAATCATTTGGACTAATTAAAGAACTTACATTCATGTTTATTTTCCCTAAAGAAATGGATTTAAATACAAATCAAGATTCTATAAATAGCTCAAGACTATTTTATCTGACGTAGAAAACATATCCACTTTTTGAGGGCTGCAACTAACTTTCAGTTTCTGACAGTGGGTTATGCTCTGAAATTGTCTCTCGATCTACACTGTATCCGGAATGTTGGGTTCCCCTATTGGGTTCCTCTTTATCTTTCTTTCTTTGTATTTTTGGTGTACACACAAAGTTGTGTCATCATTTTTCTTTGTACTCAATCATTTTTGGTGATCTCTTGTATCTGATTTTTGGTTTGCTCTTGTCCTGTCTTTTGATGTATTCTTACCGAAAGTGTTGTTTTCATACTAATGGAAAATTAATGTCATCATTTTCCTCCTATCATTCCTTTTATTGAATCCATCATTAATAGCCTAGCTTAAATTGTCTCTTCCTTGCAATAAAAAATTTCTTCCTTGACCCAATCCAAATTCAATATTACCACATGTGGCATTGATAATCCTTTATCTTTAAACATTATCTGAGTCATTATCCCTTAAAATGTTTAAATTCCTTTCCTTGAGACTTAAAGTGGTAAGGGTGATCCTGTGACTCATGTTAAAAATTTTCAAACCTTGTGTAGTGATTTTGATCACGACTATAGGTTCATCACTAAGTTGTTCACTAGGAACTTTCGAGACAAAGCCTTACAATGGTATTGTTCCTTGCCTCCCTATTCCATTGATTCCTTTGAAAAAATTACTAATTCTTTTATTCAAGAATTTCAAAACAATATTGGTCCTCAAATATCTTTGACTAATTTAATGCATTGTAAACAAGGTTAAAGAAAAATTTAGTGACTTAATTGGTAGATTTAAACATTTGCATGCTCATATTTATTATCATGTGCCTGATGTTCATATACAACATATATTTATTTAAAATTTGAAAAATACATTAGAGATAATATTTTCCTTACTGATTTTTCTTCCTTTTCACAATTATTTGTAGTGCTTCATTATTATCAACTAGAAGTGAGTCAGTTTGAGTGAAACAATCCAATGGCTCCTGTTACCATTGATAAGAGTGATGACACTTCACATCCTAACAAGTTTCACAAACCTAATAACTACATAAAGATCAAAAAAATTTCCAACATAGTATATGATCAAGTGTCAACAACATCCAAAGGTGTGGCTCCTCTTTCCTCTATTTTTAGACCTTCTCATAATTTTACTCCTTTATCTGAATATTTACATAATGTGATGACAAAGTTACTAAATGATAATATTATTAAGAATCCTCCTATCAAACCAATTGATCCAAGAAAGTGCCTTCCTCTATCCTTTTATTCCAAAGACTTTTGTCAATGCCATCATCAACCTGGTCATGATATTGAAAAGTATTATTCTTTGAAACATGTTATTCAAGACCTTATTGATTCTAATGCTATACCTGTTTATGCTGATATCAATCATGGAAAAAATTCGTTGCACCTTCTAACCAGAATTTGCAAATATACGCTAATCCTTTTCTATCTTATTCAACCAATACTATTGTGCAACATTCTTCTTCTGCTACAAAAATTATTTATGATGATAAATTTGAAGAATCCAACCAATTTTTCAACCATTTTGAGCATATCCAACCTAAACCTTTACCTCAACCTCAATTTCAAACTTGCATCAACCTTTGATCCTACTGAAACAATTAAAGTGCTTGATGGTCCTCTTTACATTACTACTAGGGTCATTGGTATTTCTTCCTGTGGTGTTCTTTTTTATTGCACTTGCATGGTGAATTTTATAACTAAAGATCATCTCTTTAGTAAACACTTGCAAAAGGATTCTTATAATAAATTTGATGTCTTAATTCAAACTTGCAATGGTTTCCATTACCCTCCTCGTGGTTCTATATCATTTCATATGGACCTTTGTAGTAAGATTGTGGATACTACCTTCATTAGTATTCCTACCTCTAATAAATTTCAAGTCAAGCTTTGTCTTCCGTGGTTGTCCCCTATGTAAGCCATAAATTATCATATTCACAATTGTGATAAACTCCCTCATGATCGAGAGATCAAGACCATTAACCATAGTATTTATCAACCTTTTAGGACTCGAGACTGTGTTGACCTTGATTTATTTTGGCCTTCTATACCTCAGTCACCTCCAACTCATCCTAGTTATATTTTCCAATCATACCAAGCCTTCAAAGACAAGAAGATTGTTGAACTTAAAAAACCCAAACTTGGTCCTAGTCATGGTCTTCTTCATATACCACCAATTCCCCCCTTATCAACTTATCCACCTCCTATCCTCCCATGTAAATAAGAAAAGGAACCTATGTTGATTGATCCTAATCCACCTCAAATATCTAGCAAGAAAAAATTTAACTAACATGATTGTGATCGTCATTGCAAACATTGAGCTAGAGCCCATGCATGTATCTCTCAGAATCCTTCTTCACCTCATACGCCTCTTTCTTTACTTTCCTTTAATCAACCCATACTTGAACCTATGGAGAAGTAAATAATAGAGTTCAAATGGATAAACATGATGATTCTATTCATATCTTAGATTCAATTACAATTAATCTTGATGGATAAGATACTATTGTTGATGACGTTATTGATACTAATAATAATATGCATGCTAGTGATTCTGATGATTATGAGTCTTGATAATGATTTACCATCTATTCTTTCACAATAATTATCTATTGCTACTAACCCCAAACATAGTGACCTTTCTTCACACAAGGGTCTTTATTTGGCTATTGTTCCCTCTCCTGTGCTTTATTTTTCTCCTCTTGCAAGTTTCCCACCTTCCCTAAACACTGTGGACCGAGATGAGGGGCAGGTGATACACTTGAATATCTGGTCTTGTATAATAGATCCTTTCTTTTATTTTCTTTTTTTGTTTTTTTTTCGTGATGTGCTTCCCCCATGATGTGCTTCTTGTTATATGTTTTGTTTAGATTTCTTTAAATGACCCTTGTTGCTCCGTTTGTGCAAGGTGATAAAGGAATAAAAAAATGTCATCCTCATTCTTCTATTTGTATCTCCTTTCTTCTATATGTTATTACATATTATGTTGTACATGTGCCATTGTTCATAAATGTGTTTTTGTGTTCTCCTCTTGGGGATAATTCAAAATGGTAGCACCAAATCTTTCTAGTCTCTGTGATGCTAACCCCAAAAGACACTCTTCATGACTCTTACATGCCTTTCTTCCATTGCATTGTAGTTCTACTTCCTTTGGGGAGTGATGAAAGTTCATTTTGATATAATTCTAATATACATGAGTTATCATATGACCTACTAACCCTAGAGTCAATAGATCCCTCTTGTTTTCTCCTTTTTGTCATGTTCTTATTTTCCTTGATGTGTGCTTGTTTGGGGAATTTCATAGTGGAAGTGCCTGACGCAAGAGAGAATAGGAAAGACTTAGGGCCAAAGGCACACCCAACTATCTAGCCACCCTGTGAGTAAACACAACAAAAGCAAACAAAACAGATAACAACACCAAAGAGAGAAGGAACAACAAATATGTTTTATGGAATCATGCAATTACAACATACATGCTTGGCTATGAGGCCTTCTAGGTTACAACCAACGATATTTACAAAATCTAGAATACACTATCTTCTACCTTCTCATATCATCATTTTCTACTTTCTCTACAAACTGATCTCTAACATACTCCTAGACATCCCTATTTATAATTTCCAAAGCGGCTTACAAAGATGGAAGGCCGACCACCAATGGTCTACACACATCCCAAGACAATATATAAATATTAAATGCACCACCATAAATTAAATACGTAAGTCAGTGCCAACAAGAGCCAATCATAGACAAGATTGGTCAAGAAGAACCAAGCATCAGGTTCACTCAGCACAGAAGGAACTCCTAGCCAACACTGGACAACTCAACACAAATAGGAACTCGGCCAACACTAGATAGCTCGACATATACTGCAACTCAGGAAGAAATGCACCTTGACAATTACTAGCAGAATGAACAAAGATGAGTAGGATAGCAAGGCAACCCAGGATGCTCATGCATCAAACAATCAGGGTTGAAAGAAATGATTCCCCTAAATCATTGAGGTGTCACAACCCGAGATAAATCCAACTCAGATTCAGAGATCCATGTAGCATCTTCAACTAGTCTATTCTTCCACTTCACCAAATATTCATATTAATCTTTTTCTCTTGTGCTTTTACCAATCCTCTGATCCAATATATGTTCAACCTCTTCAAAATGCTTCTTAGGATAATCATTTGGTATCACAACTTCATCATCTGACTCATGATACTTATGAAAATCAGCAATATTGAATATAGGAGCTATATCCATGTCATAAGGTAACTCAAATTCATAAGCATTGCCACTGCCAACCTTCCTTATAATTATAAAAGGACCAAATTTCATTATTTTCAGCTTACTGTATGTTCCAACAGGAAATCTTCCCTTCTTTAAATGAACCATCACCTCATCACCAACTTCAAAAACATGATGTCTCCTAGACATGTCAACATTTTCCTTCTATTTCTTATTACTTTGTTCGATCTTCAAATTCACTTCCTCATGTAAAGACTTCATAAAATCAGCAAATACTTCCCCTTTAGCTCTTCTCTTTTCTTCACCAACAATATCCCTCAAATATGGTATTCCTCTAGGCTGCATTCTAGTAACAATCTCGAAAGGTGTTTTTCCTATACTCATTTTCATAAAATTATTATATGCAAACTCAGATTGTGCAATCATCATCTCCCAATTACTCAACTTATCTCCAACTAGACATCTCAACAAATTACCCAAGCTTCTATTCACAACCTCTATCTGTCCATCTGTCTGTGGATGGAATGTAGAGCTAAACCTCAACTTAGTATCCATCTTCTTCGACAATGTCCTCCAAAAGTAACCAACAAACTTTCTATCTCAGTCAGAGATAATACTTCTCGGTAATCCATGCAATCTAAAAATCTCTTTGACAAAAATATCAGCAACATGCAAAGCATCTAATGTCTTCTTACATGGTATGAAATGTGCCATCTTAGAAAATCTATCCACAACAACAAATATGGAATCATACCCTCTTACTGTCTTAGGTAATCCAAGAACAAAATCCATACTGATGTTACTCAAAGGTTTTTCACAAACATAAATAGGTGTATACAATACAATATTTTGACTTACTCCTTTTGCAACTTGACAAATTCAACAACTCCTTACAAACTTCTGAACATCCTTATACATATGTGGCCAATAATAATTTTCCTTAAGAAAAAATCATTGTCTTACCAATTCCAAAATGTCCATCCAATCCACCACAATGATTTTCCTTAATCAAATTAACTATCTTGGTATACACAAATAAATTCCTTTGAACAATATACCTTCTTGAATGAAATACTCCTCAAACTTACTTGGTTGTTTTGATAGATTTGGTTCTCTACACTCTCTCCACACCCCACAAAAATTAGGGTTAGTATCATACAACTCCATCTCATCAAAACCAAGAACACCAATCTTTATCTCGGTCAAAAAAGAACGTCTTCTTCTCAGTGCATCTGCAACTTAGTTAGTAACTCCACTCTTATGCTTGATCACAAATGTGAAACTCTGTAGATATTCAACCCACTTCATATGTCTCTAATTCAACTTATGTTGACTTCCCAAATACTATAAAGCTTTATGATCAGTATACAACACAAAATTCTAAGGCACCAAATAGTGTCTCCACTTTTTAAAGGCTTGAACAATAGCATAAAACTCTTGATCATGTACATAATACTTCCTTTTAGCATCATTCAAATTCTCACTAAAGAAAGAAACAGGTTTACCTTCTTGACTCAACACAGCTCCTATTGTGCTACCACTTGCATCACAGTCAACTTGAAATACCTTATTGAAATCAGGCAAAGATAACACATGTAACTCAAAAACCTTTTGTTTCAAAGTCTCAAAATTCTTTTCAGCTCTAGGTATTCACTTAAAATCCCTTTTTATCTCCTCTCACAGTCTCAGTGATAGTATTACAAACAAAACTGAAATTCTTAATGAACTTTATGTAGAAACTAGCCAAACCATGAAATGATCTTACCTCACCCACATCCTCAGGTGTAGGCCACTCCAAGATTGCTTTAACCTTCTTAGGGTCCATTTTCAAACCATCAACTGAAATTAAAATTTCTGAATACACAATCTCTTCTTGCATAAAGGAACACTTCTTCAGATTTATCAGTAGCTTCTCCTCCTTCAATCTTTGCAATACTTGTCTAATATGCTCAAGGTGTTCTTCCTTAGTCTTACTAAATATCAGAATATCATCCAAATAAAAAATAATAAAATTACCCAAAAATCTCTTCAGAACTTCATTCATCAACCTCATGAAAGTACTAGGCGCATTAGTCAAACCAAAAGGCATAACCAACCACTCATATAAACCTTCTTTTGTCTTGAAATAAGTCTTCCATTCATCACCTTCTTTGATTCTGATATGATGATAGCCACTCTTCAAATCAATCTTGGTAAAATACTTTTCTCCACTCAAACAATCCACAGTGTCATCCATCCTCAGCATAGGAAACCTATACTGCACTGTTATCTTATTGATAGCTCAAGAATAAGTACAAATTCTCCACTCTCTATTCTTCTTAATTTCCAATATAGTAGGTACAACACATGACCTCAAGCTTTATCTGAAACCTTTGTGCAACAACTCCTGCACTTGTCTATTAAGTTCTTAATTCTCAGTAGGTGTCAATCTATATGGTGATTTGTTTGGAAACTAGCTCCAGGAATCAGATCCATAAAATGACTTATATTTCTCACTAGCGGTAAACCATCAGCAATATCCTTTGGAATAATCTCCTTGTATTCATTCAGAAAGTTTATAATCTCTACTGGCATTTGGTCTCCACTATCTTCTATTGCTCAACATTTACTATTTTTTGTCACTTGACCATTACTATATCCCATCACTTGGTATTTAGGAATCCTAGCAAACAAACTTGATTCTTCTTCATTTATTTCTCAAATTTATTTCCATTAACCATGCAAATTTTCACAGTAGTACAATTTATCTCATCTGGAACCTCAATCAAAGGTAACAATTTTTTTCTTTTTCCCATTTACCCAAAGAGTGTATTGATTCAATCTACCATCATACACAACATGTCTATCATACTGCAAAGGTCTACCCAATAGAATATGACAAAACTCCATATGCATAATATTGTATGCACCCTCAAATGGTATTCTTGACTATGGGCCCCCATTCTTTAATTTATCAAATGACAGAATCAATTTATCAATTTCCTAAATCAATGCCTTGCAATATTTTCAATTCAAATCAATTTCCTTGATCAAATCATATTTAATTCAATTATTTCAATATTTCCTAAGGTTTGATCATTTTGTCCATAATCTTATTTAATTAAAAGAAAAATTCCCTTTTAATTAAATAAAATAATCTTATTTAATTAAAAGAAAATCCCTCTTTTATTTAAATAAATAAAATCCTCATCTAAATCTCTCTTTGTGATGAAAAAAGGAAATAAATCAAATAAAAATAAATAAAAATTCCCTTTTTCTCTACACTTTGAATGCACATATTTCTAAGTGGCGGGGTTTTTCCTCTTACTTGCCTTTTTAGGGATTTCTCACACATTTCTTTTGAGGATTCATTCCTCTCCACACTTTCCTTTATAAGGAGCCCTCTCCTTCTCATTTAGGATCAAGATTTCATGTTATTGTTATGCTGCAGGTTTGGAGAGCGATTTTGGAGGAGAGATTGAGCAATTGAGCTTGAACATTGCAACTTCTCTTTTCTTATCTTCTTCTCTCATGCATCCATGGAAATCCATTTAGATTACTCTTGCACTTGCATGTTAGATTAGATTCATATTTCATTTCATAGAATAATCTTGCATGCATATTTCCTTTCATAGATGAGTTTTCTTTCATGCATTGTTATCATATAGAATAGCTTCCATTTTCATTTGCATGCATATTTAATGATCATGGAGACTACCACTCTTTCTCTTCCTCTTTGAATCTTTCATTTTATGGTGTACTTGCATGGGCACAAACTAGGTCTAAACTGAGGGTCTCCATTATAAACCCTTGCACTCCACGAATAGAGAGCAATGAGTCGCCATTTGAGACCTCATTCTTGAGAAATCTTGGATATAATGACTCATAGAAGTGTGTCAACATTTTAGCACACATTTCTGGCACCCACCATGGGGTAGAAAATTAATTTCTGGCCTCATTTTGTACTTCTTTTGATTAGTCTATTTTTCTTCCATACGGCTCTGCAGTGAAGTTTTGCGTGAAATTTCTCACTCATTTGCTCAAAGTTTTGCAATACTTTGCGCGATAGAAAGTATTTCTTTGCGTGACTTCCGGTATATCTTCGCATGGAATTTGACATTAGAAAGAGTTTTTTATTTTACTATTTTCATATCGGTTGTTTTTTGACTCGCGTGAACTTTCTTGTTCCTCGTGGGTCTTTCAGTAGTTTTTCGTGTGGCCCATAAGGAATCTTTGTGCCAAATCTTCACACGGCCCATATAGAATATTCATGCGGTCGATGAAGAATCTTTGCGCAGACTTTGGCACCATAATTTTTCAATTTTATGTTTTTTTTCTGACTGCTAATGTTTGTTGTTTGCTATGGTTTCCTGATTTTATTTCTGATACAACTTAACAGTGGTTTGCAGGACATTAAAAAAGAAGACTAAAACACTGACTACCAATGAATCATCTTGCAGGTTGCCTTGATCGATAGAATGCTAAACATTGTGCTTGCATTTTGTTTTTGTTTATTAAAATAAGAACATACATGCAAGACTTTTAAAATGAACTTCTATTTGGTGTTATAGGGATGGAATTGATGTCAGGAAACTATGCTCTCACCCTTTTGGGATGATCATAAATCCAGAAACATTATTGTCATTTTCTTATTCTGCTTGATGTGTCTTCTTGTTTTGTAAATCCCATGGAATTGTATGGACGTATCCTCTCCCCACACCTTTGTGGATCTTGGATGAAAGAGAAATCCATACAAATCCTTTAGCGTAGATACCTCCTGAGAGCTTTAACAGAGCCGGTGAGAGTGGATTGCCCAAAGGGTAACAGGATAAAGCCAAGCCCTTCCAAAATGATATATAAAAAATGTCATTATGACTAATCACATAGTGAACAGGTGTTGATTGTGTTATACCGGGAAGAAGATCTCCATCAGTACCCTTGTGGTGCATTAAAACCTACAGAATGTAACTTCTATAGGCTAGGAGGCCTCCATAATGGAGCTAATCTTCCACAAGTCTAACCACTTGAATGGATGCCTTGACTAAAGAACTTGGTTCTAGTATCCAAAAACCCTCTATCTATTGGCATGGAAGGTCAGAGACCGACTAAGATGTCCCACATTTTTATAGCTCTTAGTAGAGACAATGGTCCCTTGGGGAGTTATTACCCTTGGGATTCGAAGCTTGGTGTGCCTGAGAAGTGAGTGCACTGTAAGGAGGAGCCTATGCCTCCAAGCTTCTAAGCTGTCCACTATGAGTAGGCATGGCTAAACTTCAGTTCAAGTGGGAATTCAATAGATATTTCCCTAGCTTACCTAGGTTGTGGTGTGACTGTTCTTTTTACAACAAACCAATCTAATTGATTTTTTTTGCATGAGTGAAACATCAAAACATACCCCAAACATCAACACACTCAAAACTCAAACCAATCAACAACTCAAAATCTGCACTCTTAAGTGTTAAACTGTCACCTTGCTTGATTTTCTATCCTATCATTTCCAGTCTTCCTCAATCGATCTGGGTCACTTACCCCGCTATTAGAAGTCTTTTTGCACTCTGGATTCTTTTGTTTTTACCTTTTGAACCAGTAATCTTTGATTTCATGAGTGACCTTTCTTGGATTTAGTGAGCTAGAAACCATCCTTGTTGAGAAGATAAACCTTTAGATCCTTTGATAACACACTTGGAGAGTTTTAGTAATCTCTTGTCCATTCACTTCCATACAAATTCAAATTCAATCAATATAACTTGGGTAAATCATCCTCTTGATCCATATGTGTTAGGGTATTCACCCATTCAGTGGGCACCTCTGTGGCAATGTTGGTTTACTCCTCTTGCAAAATTCTATCTTATCACCTCTCTTTTGGATAAGTGAGTGCTTTTACTATCCTGGTTTGGTACCAACATTTTTTAGGGTCATCCTATCACCTAGTACCTTTCTTTCATGCCAGTTACAACAAGATATCAAGTAGATCAAGGAAAGTTACCTCAAGTAGTCTTTAACCAATTACCCTTAGTTCAAACTCACCAAAAATGTAAGGGAAAAGAAACCGTATTTGATCAATCACCCAGGAACAACTCAGAAGTTTGGTTTGATTCCTAGAGTAACCTTAGTGAGTTGAGTACACCCTTAGCATCTTCTTTCTCAGATATGGATATGAGTTACACAATGACTTGATGAAAGAGGGAAGAAATGGATAAATTCCTTGATGACATATTTAAAAAACATAGAGATACTTTTTTTTTGGCAGTTCCTCTCGTGAAAATTGACCAGTCTCACCCTTTATCTCAACTAGATATTTGGATGCACACCAAAGGGCTGAAAGAGGTAAGAGGCAAGACTATCAAGAAGAACAATCACAACATGAAAACCAAGATGATGAACCTTATGACACTCATGTGAATGCAACATACACCAATGACTTGTTTAGACATTCAAGACCAAGTTCACTTCTCAAAACATCTTCAAGATATGTGAATGAAAGACTTAAGAAAATTGAGCATGAAAAGAAAGCCTTCCTAGATGAACAAGCTGAAAAGGAAGAGAAATTTAGACTCCTAGAGTTGGAGAGACAAAACTTGTTAGAGATAGAAAGGAAATCCTTCCAGGAAGAGCAAGATAGACTCTTGGCTCAACAACTTAATGATCAATTGAACAACATGCGTGTTGGTGGTGGAAACAACTTTCCTCCATCCACCCCTCCTAAGACTCCATGAAGTGGAAGACGTTCAAGAACACCATCACAATCTCCTAGACCTAGAGGAAGAAGGGATTCAAGACATGATCATTACAGGAGATGAACACCTCTTATGAACTCAAGAAAACCTTCACAACCTGCTCGCCATGGTTCACAATATGGGGGTAGTAGCTCAAGTTTTGATCTCAACTCCCAAGACTTCATGAAGATACAACAAGAACCACTCTTTCACTAGTATGTGGAGAGATACTTAGAGAAAAACAAAGACAAGTTCTTAAAGATTTTAATCAACAAGGGCGCTAAAGTCCCCTACAACTTTGATGTGGAAAAGAAGATTAAGAAGCAAGGTCCATCTCAAGAAGAAGAGATCAAATAAATTAAGAGTATGATGGAAAGGATGTTGGCACCCAAGAGTTCATTCTTATTTGATTCAATTTTTCCTAATCCTTTTGGAAAAAGTGTTAGCATTAAAGACTTCCCTAGAAAGGTTGAGATCCCTCAATATGACAAGTATGATGGGAATGAAGATCCACGTGATCACGTGCGTAAATTCTATACCATGAGTTTTGAGTTCCATCAAGATGACTCGTACCTCATGAGATTGTTCCCATGGAGTCTTAAGGGTCAAGTGATGGGATGGTTCACCAACATGACTCCCCCCGTTAAGACTTTCAAAGAGCTCGTCCATAGATTTGCCCAAAACTTTGCATACAACCTTTCAAGATCTATCACCATGTTGGACTTATGCAACTTAAATCAAAATCAAGGGGAATCCTTTGTTACTTTCTTGCAAAGGTGGAGACAAAAATGCTCTCGCTACTCTAGGACCATCCCTAAAAATGATAAAATTGACAACCTTGTTAGTAACTTGGTTCCCAAAATGTTGCATGAAGTTAGGAAGATGGTTTTTGGTCCCTTTGACACCATGGTTGAAACCACACGTAGGATTGAAGATGTTTTGAAAGAACAAGGAATTTTGACCAAACATGGAAACAACAAAAACAACAGTGGTCAAAATAACAACAACCCTAACAAGGATAAAGGAAAGAACTCACATTGGAATAGGAAAAAAGAAGTGGTCAATGATGGAGTTGTGGACTCCTCACAACTCAAAGATCAAGCTGTGCTCCACTTTTCTAGTGTTGTTTAAGCCATGAAACTCAATGCATCTAATCAACAAGAGAACAAGCCAAGATACAAAGATAGGCCTAAGAAAGAGAGGCATCGGTTTTCAAAACTTAGTGATTCATATGAGGATGTCTTGAAAACACTCATTTCAAACAACCTTGTGCATCCTCAAGATCCCGCAAAGCATTATATACCTGATGTTAAGCCACATTGGTGGGATGAAAAATCCTTTTGCAAGTTTCACAATGGCATTGGACATTATATTGAAAATTGTTGGAAACTCAAACATATCATCCAATATCTCATTGAGAATGGAAAAATTAAGGTATATAGATTGAACACCAACGCCGATCATAAGGCATTCAAAGAACCTTTTCCCAAGTATGAGAAGGGGAAACCTCTAAAACTAAGAATGGCAAGGCTGAAATCAATTACACTTACATAGATGTAGAGAAAGTTGTCAACATGCTTGAAGTTGTAGAAGAGAATGTCAACATGATGAGGGATAAAGACCCCTACGGTTATGATCTAGACATGGAATCTCTTCTTATCTTTGATGAAGAACCCATCGTGGTGCTAAGGGGTCCTAACTCTAGATTGTCATCTCAAACTCTCAATGTTGTCACACAAAGTCAATGTCCCCTTGTCATTAGAGGACCCAGTTCAACAAAACCAAGTAAAGCAAAGAAAGTGGCATCCAATAATGTCACCTCAAAACTAGCAGTCAATCCTAAGTTGAGCTATAATCTTATCAATAAGTTACAAAGAACCCCAGCTCAAATTTTGATCTTTGAGCTCTTAGAGTTGTCTGCGAGACACAAGCAAGTCCTTGAGGATGCTTTGCATGTAGTGGATGTCCCCAACAACTTAGATGTTGATCAATCCTAGAACATGGTTAACCATATTGCTAGCCCTCATTATCTTAATTTTTCAGAGGATGATGATAAATCTTTGAGCCACCCACACAATATCACTCTTCATATTGATGTCATGATCCAAAAAAACTATATTAGGTGCGTGATGATAGATGGGGGTGTTGGGATTAATATATGTTCCTTTAGTCTTTTGAAAGAGTTAGGTTATTCCAAAAAATTCATAGATACCAGAAGAAAGATCACCATCAAAGCCCATGATGAGGCAAAAATAAGTTCCAAGGGGTTGGCCATCCTTCCTATTAGGATTGGCCCTGTTGAAAAATATATTGTATTCCAAATAGTTGACGTTGGCCCCCATGTGTACAACATCTTACTCAACAGACTATGGATTCATGATATGCAAGCAGTGCCATCTACCTATCGTTAGTGTGTTAAGTTCCCTTACAATGGAATAGAGATTTGTATACGTGGGGATAACACTTTATCTATTAACTCAATTTCAGCAGGTGCTCATGTTTCCCTCAATAGAGAAGAAGACTTCTATGCAACCTTAGCTAAATATAAAGACAAGTTCAAGTCAGTAAACCTTGGCATGGGGGGTTTAATCTCAACTCCCTCACAAAACTACCAGTTTCACCTAGGTCTTATGGCAAGCCTTCACAAGAAATGAGACCTTCCTCTTCAACTATGATTTTATTTGGCATGTTTGTAGAGTCCTCAGTGCCTATTCAAGATGAGAAAGAAGAGACAGTTGTTAGAGACTGGATTTATAGAGAAGAGAAATACATGTACAATGAGAACTTCTCTACCTCTCCTAAGGCTTATGGAAGAGGGTATACTTTTTTCAAATAGATGGGCTATCTCAGACATGGCCCTCTTAGTCATAGATTGGATGCTAGAGCCGAACCCCTTGGTCATAATTTTTTTGGATGCATGTCTAAGAAGACGGTTGGCCTAGGATTTTTGAATCGCAACAAGAACACTACTCCTATCCTTGATGAGTCAGATAGTGAAGATGAACCAGAATACATACCTAATTTTACAAATTAGCAAGACATGTGTGAAGATTGGGTCCCTTCCACTAATATCCTTTGGGGAGATTCAGATATTCAAGTCACTCATGAGACAATTGTAGCCTTAGAACAAGATGAATCAGATGTAGAAGATCCTTTCAGAGAATGTCAATGAAAGAATCTTTCTCATTTAATGGAAAGAGAAGGTGTTATCCTTGATGACACTAGAAATTCCACATCAACACATCCCAAACCTTCATGGTGTAAACATCCTAGTCAAAGTTTAGAAACAAGTTCATATGGGTATGAATGAGACTCCTTCTCAGAGCCTTCCATAGTTGACATGGATGTTGATGTCATCCACACTTATAGTTCTCAACCTGAGGTAATTGATGAGTCACATGTAGGATTAGAAGATTTGAACCCATATGTTGCCTTAGTGGATGATTCTTCACTTGTCAAGATGACTCCCAATTTGGGTAGCTTAGAAGGATACTTGACAGACTCTAACTCTTCAGTCACTAGAGATGATATCATTCACATTTACAACCTTGAACCAGTCATCGACTTACTTCTTGTTCATCCTAACCTCTTTGATTGGTCCCAAGGCTATCAAGAACCTGAGCTATTAATGTTTCAAAATGATTATGAGATATCTTATTACTTGAATGCCATTAAACCTGTAGCCTCTTCTACCAGTGAACCAGCTACTAGCATGATAGATCCAGACATCAAGTACCTTAGTCACAAAATAAAAAGAAAATAAAATCCAAAGAATAGGAGTTCTTATGGAAAAAACCACTGTGTGGCGGTGTCAGAACCAAAAAAATTTAAAATAAATGGCGTATCCAAGGGTGAAAACCTCTTTGAGGTGCCTAAGGATGAGGTACTTGATCATCTCCCTAGATACTTTCAAGATAGATCTTCAGTGCTTATTGAACCAAAACAAGCAGTCAATTTGGGTGTAGATGAGGCTCCATAGATAGTACACTTTCCTGAGTCCTTGTCACCACAAGAAAAATAAGCCTACACTAAGTTCTTATAGAAAAAGAAGATCAACTTTGCATGGAATTATTCAGATATGCCAGGGTTAGACACTAATCTTATCATGCATCACTTATCCATAGCTCCAGATGTCAAACTGGCTAAACATAAATTGAGAAAGATGCATGGTCACATAGCTCTCCTAGTCAAAGCAGAATTAGAAAAAGTCCTTGGTGCAGGATTCATAAGAGCTATTGCCTATGCTGAATGGATATCAAACATTGTACTAGTTTCCAAACATGACAAATCCATTTGAGTTTGCATAGATTTTAGAGATGTCAATAGAGCATGCCCAAAGGATGACTTTCCACTTCCCAATATAGACATGATAGTGGATATGACTGTGGGTTATGAGATTTATTCCTTAATGGATGGTTTTTCTAGATACAATCAGATTAATATAGCTCCTGGAGATCAAGAAAAGACTGCATTCACTTGTGCATGGGGTGCCTATTGTTGGAATGTTATGCCTTTTGGATTAAAAAATGCAAGAGCCACATATCAACAAGCTATGATAACCATTTTTCATGACATGATGTATAAGAACATGGAAGATTATGTGGATGACACATTGGCCAAGTCCAAGAAAAGAGACACACACTTAGGTGATTTAGAAGTCATTCTAGATCGCATGGAACAATTTCAACTGAGGTTAAATCCTAAAAAGTGTGCATTTGGAGTCACCTCTGGAAAACTACTAGGATTCATCATTTTAGCAAGAGGAGTAGAAGCAGACCCTGAAAAAGTCCAAGCAATCATAGATATGCCACCTCCTAGAAACATTAGTCAAATGAGGAGTCTTCAAGGATGTCTTCAATCCATAAGGAGATTCATTTCAGAGTTGGCAGATAGAGCTCAACCTTTCAACAAGAACTTACACAAGGGAGTCAAATGTGTTTGGAATGAGGATTGTCAAAAGAGCATAGATCAAATCAATAAATACTTGGCAAATCCTCCCATTTTAATGCCTCCTATCCCAGGGAAAACACTTATTCTATACATTTTAGTGAGAAAATCTTCCTTGGGGGCATTACTATCTCAACTTGAAGAACATGGGAAAGAAAGAGCAATATACTAAATTAGCCGCACTCTTGCTCCATATGAGGTTAACTACACCAGCATTGTGAAATATTGCCTTGCAGTTGTGTTTGCTTCCAAAAAATTGTGACATTACATGCTTGCGCACACCATACACCTCATAGAAAAAATAGATCCACTCAAGTATTTACTAGGTAAGGCTGCCCTCATAGCTAGACTTGCAAAATGGATGATGATCCTTTAAGAGTTTGACATAGAATACATTGAGCGTAAAGAAATCATAGGATAATCCATAGCAGATCAATTGGATGATTTCCCAATACAAGATAATACACCTATTCAAGTTGACTTCCCAGATGAACACCTCATGTATATGATTGAAAGAACATGGAAGATTTTCTTTGATGGATCCTTTATGCAAAATGATTCAGGAGCTGGTGTGTTGTTTTTTTCTCCTCATGGGTACACGATTCCTAAGTCTTACAAGTTATTTTTCCCATGTAAAAACAACATTTCTGAGTATGAAGCTTTAACAAATGGACTTAAGATGGCCATAGAATGGATAATCATAGAGTTACACATCTATGGGGATTCACAGCTAATAATCAACCAACTCAATGATGAATATCAAACAAAAAATGAGAAACTGGTACCTTACAAGAAAATGGTTGATTCCTTGAAATGATACTTCACATTTGTCGTGTTTCAACAAATCCCTAGAGAAGAAAACAAAGCAGATGATGCTCTGGCTACACTTGCTTCACTCTTTCAGTTAGGGCAATATGAATCCAGATTTGAATTCCTGGTGGAAGAGCTACATCACCCTATCTATGACTCCTAAGAAAGTCATGTCATTTGTACCCATGTTGGTCTTGAGTCATCCTGTTATGGTTTCATTTACTCATACCTTTGTGATAGCATTATACCTGAAACCTTTAACCAATCTGAATGCAGAAAACTTACCTCAAACACCTCTCGTCATTAACTTATCTCTGGTGATTTATATAGGAGGGGTCTAGATGGTACACTTCTTAGATTCTTAGAAAAGGAAGAATCTGACCAAGCGTTAGTTGACATCCACGAGGGCATTTGTGGGGGACATTCCAATGGTCTTTCCATGGCCCAAAATTTTCTTAGGGAGGGATACTATTGGCCTATGATGCAGATTAATGCAGTATCTTTTGCAAAGTCATGTGAAAAGTGTTAAAAACATGTTTACCTAATACATGCTCGAGGAAGGGAGCACATTTCTTCTATATCTCATTGGTCATTTCAACACTGGGCCTTTGAGCCTGTTGGGTAGATTCATCCCAATTCATTAGGTGGACACAAGTTTATTATCACTGCTACTGATTACTTCACTAAATGGGTAGAAGCCATCCCACTTTATGTTGCCTCAGGAAAGACAGTCTCTCTATTCATTCTAAACCATATCATCTGTCGATATGGAGTGCCTTCCGAGATTATAACTAACAATGGAAGCCAATTCAAAACTAAAGACCTTAAACAACTCTGCAAGAAATTCAAGATTAAACAACATTGGTCCTCCATTTACTTCCCACAAGGAAATGGTCAAGCAGAGGCATCAAACAAAACCATTCTTAAAATCCTACATAGAACAGCTTGTAAGACTGGTAGAGATTGACTCTTACAGATAAATCCATCTTTGTGGGCCTATAGAATGAGTATTTGTACTCCTACTGGGGCTACTCCTTTTTCCCTCACATATGGAACTGAAGCAGTGTTACCTTTAGAGGTTGAGATTTCTTCACTTAGAGTTTCCCTCAAAGGTCTAGTTAGAGATGAAGGCTATCGTGCCATGAGACTTCAAGAGTTAAAACTTCTAGATGAGAAACGTCAAGCGTCATTTGACCATATGAGGGTTAACAAAAGTGCATGTCAAAGCCTTCTACAAAAAGGTTCACCCTAGAGAATTCCAAGTGGGAGATCTTGTCCTACGTGAAAATCCTAAAAATCAACAGCATAGAGATCAAAAGGGAAAATTTGAACCTATTTGGCTTGGACCTTACATCATTACAACAACTTTTGGGTCAGGTGCTTATTTACTATCTATAGTAGAGGGAGAGAAGCTCCCTGATCCTATTAATATCTTGCACCTGAAGAAGTTCTATCCATGATGCCCATTCTATCTGGGGGCACCCTTTGTACATACTTATTGATCCTGAAAAATTCCAAAAAAATGATACATTGTCAAAAATTCTAAAAATTCTAAAAAGTCTTGAAAAAATAAAAAAATGAAAAATTTGCAATAAAATCCAAGTGGTGAAAACCTGGAAATGGGTGTTATTTGAGTCCTTTGCACCCTAGTTTCTTAGCGCGTGTCCTCGACACTTAGCATTTCTCCATCATGACTTGTCCTTGTTTCCTTGGTTTGGAATTGGTCTTTGTGTTTGTCTAGTGGTTATAACTATGTTAGATTTGGTCACTTGGATGCATTATTTTTTAGGACACCTCACAAACGGTGTTTTTCAACACCACCCCAACTGTGTTTTTCAACACAACCCCTGACATTGAGTTTTTCTCAACACTTATTGGTTTGGTCTTACCCAGTTTTGTCATGTGATCTTACCTACTTACAAGCATTCGATCCTTATCCTTGGAACTCTGTATTAGTTAACACACTTAAATTTTTAAACACAATACTTAATGCTTGAGCTATGTCATAATATTTTCTTTGTGTGATGACTGTTATTGATTTTCGTTGAGTGTCCTTGTCTAATAAGTCTCTCTGGCATGCATAGCTAGAGGACTTGGGGCATGGAGCATGCTTTTATTTGCTTTCCGCTTGCGGGTGTGGTCTTGAAACTCTAGAGTGTCTCTTGTTGTCCCCTTGAAACACTTAGGATATTTGAGGCATCATCCTTGACTATTTTTGCATAACCATTCTTATAGTCATCCTGACATCTATGCCTTGATGTGAGCGTGGTTTTGCTACATTAAATTGTGTAAGATAATATCTAAGTCATCTTGACCTTTATGTCTTTGATTCTTATGTTAGAATCTTTCCACATTCCAATCCGATATACATCACATTCATATCTTCATAGTTGCACTTGTGACTAGTGATGATTGTGTAATTTTCTGATATATGTTAATAATGGCCCAATGATTAAAATAAGTTCCTTAACATTCTCTAATAAATGATGAATGAAAAATACTATGTTATAGTTTCTCTATTGTAAGTACACCTTTGTATTTTCTTGTAGCTTGCATTGTTATACTTCATGTTAATTTGCATTTTTAGGCTGCATTATGAGTTTGAGAGGATTTTTCCTTCATCTTGCGTGTGGAATTTTAATCAACTGTGGTCATGTTTTGATCTTCATTTCCTTATCTTCTTTCATGATCTCAATAAAAATTTTCTATCTTAAACAGTTGATTGATTTTGGGGCATTCTCTCTCTTAAGGAAAATTCTCTTTCTTCTCTCCATTTCTTTCCACCTCTTCCAAACCTCAATCTTCCATTCGCTTTCACCCTACTTCTTTTCTTCTAATTCATCCTTGGGGCATAATGTTTCATGGTTGATTATCTACCTTGGTTCTGTGATCCTTATATCTTGCATCTTACATCAATAACCTTATCTTTATTTTGATTTGATCAAATTTATCAATTTGTTTCTTCTCCTCTATCTCATTTTGATTTCAATCACGAGGGGGCAGTACCTATCAAACTTCAATCCATGATTCAGATTTATCAATCCTATCAATTGCTCCTCTTGGGGAAACCTTTCTTGGGATTCTTATCTTGGACATGTCAATTACCTATTTACAAGGGTGTTGACCTTGTCTTTTTTTTCAAACAACTTATCTTTGTCCTGATGTATTCCCGTCTGTCGATCACACGTCTGGGTTGTTTTTTAGTCCCAAATTGATCTCACACTTCAAGTGCATTCTTTGACTACATGTGTTCCCATAAAGATCACACATTAGTCAAAGAGGGGCAAATGTATGCACCCTAAAATGGTCGCCTAGACTATGGGCCCCCATTCTTCAATTTATCAAATGATAGAATCAATTTATCAATTTCCTGAATCAATGCCTTGCAATATTTTCAATTCAAATCAATTTCCTTGATCAAATCGTATTTAATTCAATTATTTCAATAATTCCTAAGGTTTGATCATTTTGTCCATAATATTATTTAATTAAAAGAAAACTTCCCTTTTAATTAAATAAAATAATCCTATTTAATTAAAAGAAAATCCCTCTTTTAATTAAATAAATAAAATCCTCACCTAAATCTCCCTTTGTGATAAAAAAGGAAATAAATCAAAGATAAATAAATAAAAATTCCTTTTTTCTCTACACTTTGAATGCACATATTTCTAAGTGGTGGGCTTTTTCCTCTTACTTTTCTTTTTAGGGATTTATCCCACATTGCTCTTGAGGATGCATTCCTCTCCACACTTTCCTTTATAAGGAGTCATCTCCTTCTTATTTAGGACCTAGATTTCATGTTATTGTTATGCTACAGGTTTGCAGAGCAATTTTGGAGGAGAGTTTGAGCACTTGAGCTTGAACATTGCAACTTCTCTTTTCTTGTCTTCTTCTCTCATGCATCCATGGAAATCCATTTATATTACTCTTGCACTTGCATGTTAGATTAGATTC
>MU226413.1:2971824-2983720 GCA_018584345.1 Thuja plicata
ATTCTAAGAATGCAATCCTAGGAGGAACAAACTTGGGAAGAATGTGAGGAGGCTGAGTACAACCATATACTCTAATGATAGTAATGTAATAAAAAAAAAGAAATCAGCCCAATTATGAGAGATAGGCTAGTTTGGGATATACTCCCAAGGTCTCAGAATCTTTCTAACCTCAAAAGGAATCCTTTGCCTATCTGTTCCCAATAGATTAAAAATTGGATCTACATTCCAATTGCAAAAGCATACAAATGATGAATTGTTGGATGAACTATCCCATACCTAAGTCCATCTTTGGATTGGTGCATCCACACCATACTCTGAGACAAATATTTCAAGCTCTTTATCCATTGATGCTCTGTTATAATACAAAATCATATACATCAGATGAGAATAATGCTTAAAAGTAGGTGTTGGCACATCTGACTGTATCTCTAATAGTACAACATGGATAGCATCGACTATATACCCAACATAGTCATAATCTGTGTTGACCTCTAGGTGCTGGATGTTCATGGCCATCATAGGTAAATCTTGAGACACTATGGAGTCTCCATCAAAACCTAGAACTCTGCTCAAACCATAGACTGTGCATTTTACATAATGATGAAACAAGGATAGGTCAAAAGGTGGCTTGAAATTGTCTGGAATTTTTACCAGGTGCCTATCTACTCTGGGCATGAACTTAGGCATTTCATTTTGCTTAATCAGATGCTCTCTTTTGACATAGTCTGTCTTAATCTTTATTAAATTAATGTCTGTGCATAATGCACCAGTGATTCCAAATACCTCTGCCACTGACATCCCATCTATGGAAACTAGTGTCTCTTTGTTCTTTTTCCTGATTACCCTAGCTACTGGGAAATAGTTTTTTGCTAATTCCTTAATAAGACCTATGTCAACATAGACATCAGGCACAATCAATTTTTCCATATTCAAATCCCATGGATTACAAATTGGGACTGGTTTGATCCTATTATTCCAAAAATAATGAAACAAAGTACTACCAGGATAATTTGGGGTTACCAAATTTCTGCATTGATACCATTTCACTTTCTATTCATCCCAGTTTGCACTATTTGTATTCAGAGTTCTAGGCAGAAACTCGGAAAATTATTTCATATACTTCTTCAATGTGACTTCTTTCTTCTTCTTAGACCCTCGTGAGGTAGTGGGAACAATAGCTTGACTCATCCTTCTTTGAATTTTACTATCTCAGATAAAATGCTCCAGACTAACAAGCCTTTTCGCTCTTCACAGAAAATCTCAGGATGCAGAAATGAGAGTTGTACACAATAAAACTCAATCATTCAAACTTATAACCATTAAATCATGTGTCTTGTCAACTTGAATGCCAAATTCTTGCACTTGCTTTGTCATGAAATCATCACTCTGTCACTAATGCTGCCATTAATTCACACTGTTTGATCCTAGCTAGAAAAGAGTGTACACTTTTCTCCTTTTTGCACTCGTAAGCCTTAAACTAGCCACTTGGCAATCTGGCGCCAACCCACTGTACTTTACTCATACTCAGAATATTCCTTGCAAGTGAGCAATGTGACCTTCTACTTTAACTAGTCACATATTCATCATCTATTTTTACCTTGGTTTTCATCTTCTGTGAGTGAGCGATGACCTAATCTGCATTTCATCATTTGGTAGTCGCATACTCGCTATCTATCTACACTTTGATTTTTGGGTTCATGCGAGTGTGCGATATTTCCTTTCCTTTAGCCTGTCGCATACTCACTGCTCAACATTTAACTTCATCTGAATCTTTGCGAGTGAGCGGGTACACATTCATTTCTTAACCATTCCATAATCGCATACCCGCTAGCTTTCAAATCATTGGTTTTGGATCTGAGGGAGTGAGCGATGTTCATTTTTATCACACACTTTATCTAGTCTCTCACTCGCACTGCAAAACACTCCAACTTACAACACTTAGTGAGTGAACGATGGCCCTTGTTCTTCATTCGGTTGCAAACTCGCTAATGAAAAATATCTATGGCCTGATCCTTCACAATTGAGTGAGCTTATGCATTAAAATATTAAAAATTTCCTTTCGCCCACCCACTGACCCCTTTTGCCTTTTTTAAATCTATGAGCGGTTAAGCGATAGTTTCATTTTCTCCCATTGTGCACTCGCGAGCTTGAAAACTTAACCACATCACTGACTGTGAGTGTGTGAATTTCAACCTTCTTTCTTTAATCGCATAATCGCTAACTACTTTCCTTTTACCTTTATTCATGGGTGAGTAAGTGATATCCCTCTTCTTTTCCTTATCGCACACTCATGAGCTCACTTTTCAAACTTTCAAAGCATCAGTGAATGAGCGAAGTGATAAATGATCTCATAATCACCCACTTGTACACCTTTTAGAACTTTGAAAAATACCTCTGCGAGTGAGTGATGAGCCTTCAACTTAATAACTCCTGCATGCACTTATCACTGACTTGCACTGCAAAATACAAATGAGTTATAACCTAAGCGAGTGAGCGACCTCTACAATCTGACTTTGTCGCGTAGTCATTGACTTGAAAGACTAACATGGAAACTTAAGGCGGGTATGCAACTACTTCATTTTAAACAAGGCTCGCTCGGTCGCAGAGCATAAAGTGAACAACATAAATTTAAAGCGAATATGCGATACACAAGGTTTCAAGTCATCGTGGACTCATTGGAGCTATTTTTGAAAAAGTTAATTCCTCGCGAGTGAGCGATAAACAAAATCATTCTTAACCCGCTCAGTAGCGAACTTACAACCCAACTTTCAGAAAACATTGCGACTGCGCGATTTACAATCTTTAACACCCCAACTAATCACTCACACAAATGATCATAACTTGACACAATCTTATCATGACTGCGCGATTTTACAATCTGATGACTCATCGTCCGCTCGCACAACTTGAAAATTTTTTAAAAGACCAACGTGACAGACTTACAAATACTTAAAATAGAACACAATTAATGAATTTTGACCCTTTTAGCACAGTAAGACATGGACCAGAAAGCGTGGGAAAATAGTCAATGCTAGAAACTGGAAAATTTTCTTAATGCAGTGCTAACAACATGTATGCTCCGTTAAATTTATTTCTCATATTAAGATATTTTCAATAGCTTTAACGTGGGGGCATACACTCATTAATGGGTCCTACGACCCCTTATTCTAAATAATGGGTCCTAAGAGGTCCTATGACATATTAATGGGTCCTCCTAAATGGTCTTATGACCCATTAATGGATTCTACAATCCCTTAAGACCCTTTAGGACCCTTTATGATATATAATGGGTCCCAATGGGTCCTAATGGGTTCTAAAGGGGTCATCGATGTCATAAGGGGTGCTAAGACCCATTTATGGGTCTCAATGGGTCATTAATGGTCCTAGGATATATAATGGGTGCTAAGGAGTCCTAGAATACATTATGGGATGTAGGATACATTGATGTTTTCTAAGTATTAAAAAGGGGTGCTAGGATATATTAATGGGTTCTTAGGGGTTATAGTTATCATAAGGGGTACTAAACGGTTGTACGATACATAATGGGTTATAAGGGGTCCCAGATACAAAATAGGTCATAAGGGATGGTAATTAGGAATTGTACAATCTTATAAGTTAGCACCAATTAGTTTGGAAACTCAAAGACCATTTTAGGCACCATTTTAGTGATCTCATAGAAAATGGATGCATTTATGATTGATTTGTCACTCTATCCTTGTCTTTTTCCCTTTTCTGACCATTTCTTTTGTACCCATGAGATCCTGAGGCTTTTTATGGGGATTGTGCTTGCTAGAGTTAGCTCAAAGTCAACCTATTCTTGGTGTATAGGTCAAATTTGACCTATACCTAAGGGTACAGGTCTAGGTTGACTTGTACCGAAGGCATTTCTTTCATTTAAACTCGGGCCCATTAAATTTTTTTTCATATCTTCCTGCCCAGTGTTGTGACCCTTTTTGTTTTGTTGTCTAAAATTGGTATAAAGGGAGGCCTGCTCACTTCATTTGGGATCCAAATTTTTATACACATTCAAAAACCTACTATTTATTTTTCCATTTACATTCTCAATCCATCAATTGAAAGCTATCAAGTAAAAGGTGCATTCAAGGAGTTCAAGAAAACCATGGATTCATTGAAGGAATTAATTCTATTCAATCAAGCATGCATTTACTTTCATAGATCTAGCTTCTTTGTTCATTGGAGATAGTGGAGTTGGCTATCAAGGGAGGAGATCTACATTCATCAACATTGCACAAGGATTCAAAAATTAAAGCATGCTTACATAAATTATCTATGATTTGGCACTTGTAGATCTATTGCATTTGTGAAGACATCCAATGTCCTACATTGTACATAGAAGCATTCACACATCTTGGTGGGTAGTGATTCAAATCCATCCATGAAGGTTTTACAAACGAGGTGAATATTTACATTTGTCTTGATTTTACATACTTTTATTTCAATTCAAGGTTAATTCATAAATGGGGGATTGACCAAGGAAAGCCCCTCCCCCCCAAAAAATTCCATTTTTCTTGTGTAGGAGAAAATTCACAGGTTTTCAAGTTTTTAGGATCTAATTCGGTTGATTTAGGGTTACAGTTTCAGTTAAACATTCAGATCTCTAATTTTTGGGCAGTGTAGTTATAGGTTGACTTTGACCTATACCCAAGTGCAACCTATTCCTGGGACCTTTATATTTTCATAGTCAACAGATCTCAGCTTTATGATTCTAGATATAGCCCTGTTTCAATTTTTGATACAGTTTGATAGTCAATTTTTAGATCTGATCTTGTAACCTCTACTAGCCCTCAATATGAGTCCAATTTACTCTTTGTCCTTTCATAGCACTTACTTATAGATATCAGATTAGTTCTTTTTATGTGCTTGATTTTTACTTGTGCTTCTATTTTACTTGCATTGCATTTAATCAATCAAATAGCCTTAGATCTCTTAATGAAACAAACTAAATCAATATCAATCAACAAAGAATAAAGGGAGAGTACAATCAAAAGAAAAAGGGATATTTTAGATATTCACTCTTTAAAGGACTTAAATATTGCATTAATACTCCTATGGAAATTTGGGTTGTGCTAATATAATTTGGGTTCTCTTAAAGGTTATATTTTGGGATCCCTCTTTCTCTTTCCCTAATGTGCATAATAAAAGATACTAGGTGGTGAATTAGCATTATAGCCTTCCATCCCTCTCTCCCTCTCTTTTCTTATGTTATAGGAATATAGGTACATATATACCTAATTTCAACTATATAGAGCTCAGAGCCTCCAGGATATAAACTTTTTGTCTTAAGATCTAACGGTTGGTTTAATGCACATCATCTACAACCTAGGGATGATCAATAGGGTTTATGTTCGAGGGCACAAAGAGTCTTGACTAGTTTTTTATACTTGACCTGAATATGATTGAGGGTTTAGGGTTTCTAGTTTTACATGTTATTTGGTTATTTTGTGTATGATTTTAGTATATAGGATTTTTATTGTATGTATTATATTTCTTTGGGGTTTCTATTTTAAGTTATTGGTTTACAGTTTTGATATTGTAGGTTATTCATTTAGGGTTTCTACTATGATTTATTTCTTTAGGGTTATGATTCCAAGTTATTTATTTAAGGTTTGTATTCTAGGTTGCTCATTTTTTAAAATTTTTATGTTGTTTCATTGTGTAATGTATGTGGTTTCTACATTTTAGGAAGTGTTGGTGTTCGAAAATGCTTATGCTATCTAAAGCTACCAATATGCCTTGAGAATGATGTTAGGAGTGGTTAGCTCCAAGTATGAGAGCTCTACAAGACAACTGGACCAACTATAGGAACAAGACTTCCCTCTGCACCTCTGGCTCTGCAAAACCAAGGCGGTTATACCTAATCCAGATAACACTCAACTAATTACAACACTTTATACTTCTCGATTTAACATTAGATCATGGTAAGAAAGTGCTAAATGTTAACCAGGCATTGATTGACTCTCCATTACCATGTAGGACATACAATCAACAACCACAAATAGCTAGGACTTGGAAAATGGTTTTGATATATTAAGATGCAGAATATAGCCAGGAACCAAATCAAACATGTAATCCAATAGAGTTTACTAATCCTTGATCAGTGCCTTATCCATTGGGCATATCTCAAATGCAAATATAGGAACATGAATTAACTATTGTCAAAGATTCAAAGACATGAATACAATCACTCTAGACCAACCACTGCTTATAATATCCTTCTATAGATAAATCAAACGAGTCTATGCCATATTCATAGTATATTTCACTTGACCCTAGATCAAGAACTGAGAAATAAAACACATGCATAAGTAACCATATGCAATGAATCAGAAGACTCAAAACTCACCAAATTAACACCTAGGAGAGACCTGTAACTAGAACAATTGTATTAAGAATGATAAATCACATACATTCCCTAATCTGATTTGAAACAAAACCAATTCAATAATGTGCAAAAGATACAGGAAGTTTCTATTCTATCTCATACAAAATAATATAGTATGTTATATCCTAGGAACAAAGCCTGAAAAACCAAAACTTTTGAACCCGTAAAACAGAAAAAAAACTGGCATATGTAGGCAGATGGAAACCCTAGGAGAGGGTTTCAACAACTAACATCATACAATTAATACAGTCCTTTTTGTCAATCGATCTTTCTTCAAAAGATCTCTCAAATGATTTATCCTCTGTCAAAACCACCTGCTGAAGCAATTTGGGAATCGGCTGATTCAGTCCTCGTTTACCAATATTGAAAAAAATATAATCATAAACCACACCATCCCCTGTAGAAAATTTGATCACTTTTGTCATTAATTCCCTAGGAAAGAGATCCCAGAAAACAACAACGGTCGTGGAAACAACTCCAATCACCATTAACTTGATTGGAAAAGAAACAGTGGAGCCAACCACCTTGTCTACAACTTGGAAAACATGCCATCGCCATGAAGTCTAAGACTAAAATATTCAAATTTGAAAGAAAACGGTCACAAACAGTGTGGAATGCCCAATCGATGACCCAGATCCAAACTTGATCTTCATTTTAAAACAAAGCCATCGATGTATTGATTTTACCCGGGAACTAACCATACTAACTTTCCCTCAACTCTGGTTAACACCTTTCTTTTAGTCTCTAAGTCACGATAATATTTCACTAACTGTGGTTTAATCTGGAAAATGAGCGACCAAGACCACAAAGCACGGACCCCACCACTGCCCAATGTCATACTGAAACTCATTCACGAATGCCTTGTCATTGATCTATACACACAGAAGCACAACACGTTCCCTTAATTAAAGGTTAGATGTCAAGAAACCACAGATTAAGGGTTTATTCCTACCATTAGATTAAAATTGACTTTTCCACCCTTTAATCGTGCTTACCTTCATAAACATAGGTCTCCTTGACATCCACATGGTGCCTTATCATTTGTCCTAAAAAATCCCCTCTGTCACCTGACCTGTGCTAATGGGACAATCCACCGGCTTTGACTCGTTGACGATGAAATTAGAAAAGACACATGGCACTATGTCATAATGCCTCAATGGGTAAATATCATGCATCTTGAGATGAAGGCAATGTGACCACCGTCTAATCCATTTGAAACTGCACAACCTTTACCCCTTGTATCAGATTCACTCAGGCTAGCCTGCCATGGACACGTGGCATGTTGTTGCTTTGCCTTAAAGGAAAAATCACCGCATCTTCAACTTTAAGGCTTAACAACAGCTGTTGGATTTGACCAATCTGCACAAACAATTTGGCATTTACATTTGAACTACAACTGGACCCGTCAGATACATGTAGCAACACGTCATTTTTCCTTGAACATAACTTCTCTGCATCTTTCTCATAAAGGCATAATGACACCCGTTTGATTTGAACAACTTGCCCGTCATTTAAACTTGATCACCGATCACTGACTTAACCACAAGTTGACCCTTCTCTAACCATGATCCACATCTGTGTTAGTAATAATTGAGAGGGGGGGGGCTGAATCAATGGCCTCAAAAATTTATCCTTTAAACTTTAACCACCAATCAATACACCTCAGATTATTAAGTCCCTACAAGATGCATGCCATGAAATACTTATAATAGCTAACTGTTTGTCAGTTTACCTTGTCTGTCCTTATTCTCCTTGATAACTGATAAGTAGTAAAACTATTTACCGATACTCAGTAAATATGCAGAGTATACCAATCAATCCAGAAATGCATATGTTAAATGTAAAACAATAAAGTAATAAACCATACACACATAACACATGGATTTTAACGTGGAAACCCTATTAAGGGAAAAACCACTAGGACCGGTACCCCAAATTTTCACTCTTCTGAAGTGAGCCCTGTTAGGAGCCAACCCTGTTAAAGGTTATAAACACACTGTTAAGTGCGACCTTGTTAGAGGATTTTATACATAGGTTGTCACTCAGTATTTGGCATCTATTTTTCTACCATCCTTGAATATGACTCCTTCTTAGGCTATCAATAGGCTTTAGGCAAATCTTGCTACCATCCTTGAATCAACCTTCTTCTTAGGCTGTCAATAGGCTTTATGAAAATTCAATGCTACTTTCATGAATCAACCTTTTTTGAAATCTGTTAGGATATACAAAAAATATAGAAGATGGTTAAGTCCTATTCTGTTAAGAGACTTGATGCTTCAATGGTTAAATTGAAACATTATGACCCATTTCTAATGCAACTTGAATTGCAGATTTTCTGATCTATTTAAGTACAATACCTTTCTGATCAATGTATCAATTTACTTCTTTGTGCTCCACACTTTCTACTTTGTGATGCTATTCTTCATTGTTCATCGGTGTATGCAAAATTCTTTAGCTCTCCTTCAGCTTGATTGATCAGGACTGTATGAAGTTATCCTTCACCAGTTTCTCTTTAGCATCCTCTTTCTATTCACTCCCCTTCTGTGTATTTGATTGTTCATGATTTTTTGATTATGGAAATGAATTATGCTTGTCTCTTATATAGACTTGATGTTCCTTAATTCTTAATTCTTGATTCTTGATTCTTGATTCTTGGCGTGAAAAACAATCTAGCCAATTTGATTTACAGCTTTAACTCCTGATTTATCTTGTAGTTATCTTCTTGCCAACTGTACAAATCTTCTTTAAATCAATTAATTAACTCTGGGAAAATAAAACAAATATAACAACCAGTTAAGTCTATCCTTAAGCTCTTCCAGCTAGATATTTTGTCATTTTATGAACTCTTTGTTCTGTCGGTGAACTCTACAGTTAGTTGTCCGTGATAACTACCAGTTCTGTCGATGCAACTCCAGTTAGCTTTGGGATCTCCTCCTGTCAGGCATCATAGGATTTTTCTTCATCGGGAAACACTATCCTCTACTCGTCGGGTATCACTGTGACTTTTACTTTGTCTTTACCGATGGTGTGCACTCCATCGGTGTTGTCTATCACTTAGTGAATACTTGACTTTTATGCATTGCTGAAAGCATAATCTTGGTTCCATTGATTCTCTGAAGTCTTTGGCATTATATACATGACCGTACAGATGATATCAAGTTGACATCAATGAAAATACAAACCATTAACTATTTTAATGTCTTGCATCATCTTCAACTTAACATTATCAAACATTCAATCAGTTAAATGTCATCAATCTCTCCCTTTGGCATTGATGGCAACATACTATATTATCACACTATACTATTTCTAACACAATATGAAATACAATTGTTGAGATTCATCAAATTACCAAACACTTTGTTTTGATAATTGATAAAAATATCTGACCATCAGTAAGCTCTGTGCTACCTTAGATTTGATTCTTGCAGCTTTCTATGTTTCTTCTTCTGATGTGTTGTGTTCTCTTTGTTCTCATTTTGTGTCAATTTCTCTCTTTTGACTATTCTTCTTCTTTGATGTCTCCGTCTTTTTTCAGTAACTCTCCCTTTGTATATGATTTCTTCATACAAATTCTCTCCCTATGGATATAATCTCCTTGTTTGGATTAATCTGATAATGAATAGTTTCTGATGATAATATGGATACATTCTCTCCCTTTGACAACAATGCCAAACAAATATCTCACAAATATCTGACATTTATGTCAAACAACTATTTTCTTCTATCCATAATATATTCCTTGAATTTACCTTATCGATCTACAATATAACAATATGCTCTGGTGCTCGGTTCTAAAATATACCTTTCTGTATATAGATGTAGCTTTGGAGTTCATCTTTTGCTTGCATCAACATGAATGATATTATGATAATATATAGGCTAATGCAGCCTTTAGTCCTTTACTAACTGGTATACATGGGTTTGACCCCTAGTCTCTTTCTCAAGTACTCAAATGTATGCTTGGGTAGTGGCTTGGTGAAGATATCAGCCAATTGTTCTTTTGATTGCACATATTCAAGTATCACATCTTTTTCTTGATCTTGTTCTCTTAAATAATGATACTTGATTGCAATGTGTTTAGTCTTTGCATCCATGACTGGATTCTTGGAAATGTTTATTGCACTAGTGCTATCACAATAGATAATCACTGTTTCTGAGATCTTCATATGCATACCTTCCAGCAACTATTTGATCCATGCAATATTTGAGTAGTTTGCAGTAGCAACAACATATTTTTCTTCTGTAGTAGACTGATAGATGCATCCTTGCTTTTTGCTAATCCATGTGACAAGTTTGTCACCCATAAAGAATGCTCCTCTAGTTGTGCTCTTCCGATCATCAAGATTTCTAGCCCAATCAGTGTTGATAAACACTTTTAGTTCAAATTTGCCTTCTCTTCTATACCATAAGACAAATTCCTTAGTATTCTTTAGATATCTTAAGATTCTCTTCACAACAGTCATATGTGATTCCCTGGGGTTAGCAAAAAATCGAGCAACAATTCCTACTGCATGTGCAATATCTGGTCTAGTGTGTACAACATACATGAGTTTTCCTATCATAGATCTGTACAAAGTCTGATTTACCTTTGTTGTCTTGTCTTCCTTTGTCAATTTGTATGCAATAGCCATCGGTGTTACAATAGGTTTGGAATCTTCCATCTTGAATATTTTTAGGACCTCTTTGATGTATTTGGGCTGTGTAATGAAAATACCTTCACTTTTTTGAATGATCTATAGACCAAGAAAAAACTTGATTTATCCAAACATAGACATCTCAAATTATTTGCTCATTTCATCAGCAAATGATTTGCATAGCATATCATTTCCTCCAAATATGATGTCATCGACAAATATTTCAGCAATCAAAGTGTTAGCATTAGTATCTTCTTTCAAATAAAGATTATTGTTTTCACTAGTCCTTATGAATCCAATACTTATTAGATAGGAATGAAGTCATTCATACTAGGCTCTGGGAGCTTATTTTAACCCATACAAGGCTTTGTGAATTCTACATACCATGTTCCTCTTGTCTGGATCTACAAACCCTTCTGGTTGTTCAATGTATACCTCTTCTTCAATTATTCCATTTTGGAATGCTGACTTGACATCCATTTGATATAATTTGAATCCTTTATATGCAGCATAAGCAAGTAGTATTCTTACTCCTTCTATCCTAGCAATGGGTGAAAAAGTTTCTCCATAGTCTATACCTTCCTCTTGTGCATACCCCTTGCATACTAGTCTTGCTTTGTTCCTTGTGACTTCTCCATTCTCGTTCAACTTATTCTTGAATATCCATTTAGTATCGATGACATTCTTGTCATTTGGTCTTGGCACAAGTGACCATGTCTTGTTATTCTAAATCTGTTCAATCTCATCATTCATAGCACTTATCCATTCTTCATTATCTAGTGCAGCATTGACAGATTTTGGCTCAAACTCACAAATTAAGCAATTTGAGTTTAAAGACTTACTTCTTGTTCTTGTA
>MU226413.1:2984588-2998087 GCA_018584345.1 Thuja plicata
CAACAAAGAGAATAAAATATCTATCTCCATAATAACTCTTTGTCCTCATAGGTCCACATAAATCAGTATGGACTAATTCTAGAATATCATCAGATGTATGGGCTTTTCTTTTGAAACTAGACTTTGTTATTTTACCTTTTTGAAATTTTTTGTACATGATGTTGTTTAGCTTTGTCATCATTGGTAAGCCTCTTACACTTCTTTATCTGCTTATTTTCATCATGTTGTCAAAATTCACATGACATAATATTTTGTGCCACAACCATATGTCTTCGTTTCTAGTCATTAAGCAAGTGGGATTAGTATCATTCAGATAGAATAACTTACCTTTAGTCTATTCACTGGTACCAATTAGTTTTCCTAATTCATTGAAGATCTTTGCCTTCTTGTTTACAAATTCTACACTATGACCTGAATTATTTAGTTGAGAGACACTCAACATATTATAATTCAATCCTTTTACCCAATAAGCATTTGCACATTTAATCAAGTTGTTCAACATTATTGTTCCTTTACCTTCAATTGGACAAGGTGTATCATCTCCCATTCTTACTGTACCACCATTATAATACTCAAAAGTATTAAATTTTTCTTTGTCACCGGTCATATGGTGAGTGCAGCCACTATCTATAATCCAGATATCATTCTTACTAACCTTAGATATGAGTGCAGTTTCTTCATACCTTTCATCTTCATTTTAATCATCCTTCACAGCTACAAATACTATCTTGATGTCATCATCAGGTTCAATGTCACTATCTTCATCTTTGGAAGCAGCTAGGTAGCTAGCCTTCTTGTCTTTGTCCTTGTAGTCTCAGATATCCTTTCTTTCTGATTGTCAGTAACCTCTACAATCTTTGTTATCACCTCTGTCAGATTTCTTCTCAAAAGATCTGTCATCACTTCTGTCATCTTTTCTTTTGTTAGGACATCTTGAAGCAAAGTTTCCAATCTCTTTCAATTAAAGCATACAAGTGGTAGCTTGCCTTTGTATTTACCTTTGCCTCTATGTATTCTTCTGGCCATAAGTGCTTCTATTTCATCTAGATCTTCTTCTTCACTTTCACTTTCACTATCCCTTCTAAATGAGCATCTATGATTGGATGTGCTTATTTTCATAGAATACTTAAATGCAGACTCTAATCTTGGTAAGGCGCTATTGTCAAAGTTAATCATCTCAAATGAAATCTGTCTACCAATTAGGCTATCAAGAGTAACTGTATTGTTTTCTACTTCTCTCATTTCTTGAACAGTAGAAACTTTAATAGCATATACATGCAATAAGGTTCTTAATATTTTACTTACCACTGTCTCCTCTTCAAGTGTACCTCCAACACCTCATATGGCATTGACTACTTCTTTTATTCTTGTGTTGTACTGTGTGATGTTTTCACCTTCTTTCATTCTGAGATCATCAAACTTTCCTCTACGGATTTCTTCCTTGGCTCTCAGAATGTTTGTATCACCTCCATGTACAAGCTTCAGTTTGTCCCACATATTCTTTGCAGTTGTGCAATCCTTGACATCTCCAAATTAAACATCAGAGAGTGAGGAAGAAAGCTCTATAACCACATAGTTATGCTCATGCTTCACTCTTAATTGATCTACTATCAATGGTCCTATAGGCAACACATATTTAGTATCTAAGTATTGAGTAACATCATTACCAATACCTAATAAGTGGAGTCTTATCCTGCTTTGCCATGAAGAAAAGTTGTCTTTGTTCAACCTGGGCACATCATGAAATACTTATAATAACTAAATGTCTATTGGTTTACCTTGTCTGTCCTTATTCTCCTTGATAACTGATAAGCAGTAAAACTATTTACCGATACTCAGTAAATATGCAGAGTATACCAATTAATTCATAAATGCATATGTGAAATGTAAAACAATAAAGTAATAAACCATACACACATAACACATGGATTTTAACGTGGAAACCCTGTTAAGGGAAAATACACTAGGACCGGTACCCCAAATTTTCACTCTTCTGAAGTGAGCCCTGTTAGGCGCCAACCCTATTAAAGGTTACAAACACACTATTAAGTGTGACCTTGTTAGAGGATTTTATACATAGGTTGTCACTCAGTATCTGACATCTATTTTTCTACCATCCTTGAATCAGCCTCCTTCTTAGAATGTCAATGGGATTTAGGAAAATCTTGCTACCATCCTTGAATCAACCTTCTTCTTAGGCTGTCAATAGGCTTTATGCAAATTAAATGCTACTTTCATGAATCAACCTTTTTGGAAATCTACTAGGATATACCTCAATTATAGAAGATGGTTATGTCCTGCTCTGTTAAGAGACTTGATGCTTCAATGGTTAAACTAAAATATTATAACCTGTTTCTAATGCAACTTGCATTGCAGATTTTTAGATCTATTTAAGTACAATACCTTTCTGATCAATGTATCAATTCACTTCTTTGTGCTCCATACTTTCTGCTCTGTGATGTTGTGCTTCACTGTTCATCAGTGTTTGTAGAATTCTTTAGCTCTCCTTCAGCTTGATTGATCATGACTGTATGAAGTTATCCTTCACCAGTTTCTCTTCAGCATCCTCTTTCTAGTCACTCCCCTTCAGTGTATTTTATTGTTCATGATTTGTGATTATGGAAATTAATTATGCTTGTCTCTTATATAGACATGATGTTCCTTAATTCTTGATTCTTGATTCTTAGCGTGAAAAACAATCCAACCAATCTAATTTATGGCTTTAACTCCTGATTTATCTCATAGTTATCTTCTTTCCAACTGTACCAATCTTCTTTAAATCAATTACTTAACTCTGGGTGAATAAAACAAATAAAACAACAGTTAAGTCTATCCTTAAGCTCTGCCAGCTAGATATTTTTTCATTTTCTGAACTCTTTGTTCTGTCGGTCAACTTTGCAGTTAGTCGTCAGTGACAACTGCTAGTTTCGTCGGTGCAACTCCTGTTAGCTTCAGGATCTCCATCTATCGAGCATCATAGGATTTTTCTTCATCGGGAAACACTGTCTTCTGCTCGTCGGGTATCACTATGACTTTTAATTTTCCTTTATCGATGGTGTGCACTCCGTCGGTGTTGTCTGTCACTTAGTGAATACTTGACTTTTATGCATTGCTAAATGCATAATCTCAGTTCCATTGATTCTCTGAAGTCTTTGGCATTATGTACATGACCGTACAGATGATATCAAGTTGACATCAATGACAATACAAACCATTAACTATTTTAATGTCTTGCATCATATTCAACTTAACATTATCAAACATTCAATTAGTTACATGTCATCAATCTGGTGATTTGGCGACTGAGTAATCTGGTAGTCACTAGAGGAAATCATTAACTTAGGTTATATCTGAAGATCTAGTGACTACCAAAGGATCATGATCTAAATCAATGCTTGTCCAGGTCTCTAGATCATAAAAGCATATTTCTTCTCATTCAGAGATAACCCAACCAAGGCAATCGCCAAGTTGCAAGATCACTTGGAATATTTGAAAAGCATTTGGTGATCTCATGACCGCATGAAAAGGAAATAAAGCACATGGAAAAAAGGGATATTAAAGTGGGCCAAAAAAGTAACGATGAAATATAACATGGCCAAAACAATTAGGGTTTTCCTTAAAATTGACATGAAATCATATTGAGGGCTAGGGTTTAATGGCAGAGACAAAAGAAAAATGTAGAGATGGAAGGGACAAGCATGGAGACAAAATTTGTTGCAAGTGCAAACAGTGGCTCTGACTGAGGATGGATAAATGCAAGTTTGGACAAGAAACACAGATCTCTAGAAATAGTAGACCACCTATAGGAAAGACCTAAACTAAGACAAAAAATAGGAAATAATAGAAAAGAAACCTACTCCTAAAGCTACTATTCATGGCTTTGAGACTTCAAGAGAAGTAAAATTTCAAGAATTGTCCATGAACTGGCAACTCTAGAACATTTCCAAGCAAATATTTAAGGATATAAGAATCTACACCCCATTTACTGTCAAGAATATATGGTCTGAGCCAAATAGGGTCAAATTTACCATGTTTACCTTTATCTTCAAGTCTGGCATTCCACATTAGGACCAAATCATCAGCTTCAAATCTCCTGACAGTTGTTCTTTTATCAAACAGGTTCTTATATTGCAATTGTTTTTGCATATTCTTTTCATGTGCATCCCTTCTTAATTCATCAATTTGTATCAGGCCATCCATCCTGATTCTCATATCATCATCCATTTCTTCATCATATTCTTGGACAAACTTGTACATTTGCGGTAGATTGCTTTGGGGAAACCTAGCATGAATTTCATACACCAAATCAAAAGGTGCACAACCAATTGCTTTCTTGACTATTACTCTATCAGCCCACAGTGCCAACTGCAACTTTGAATCCCAGGCTTTCTTGTTTTTGTCTAACATTATTTTAAGTATTTTGATCAAACTTTTATTACTAGATTCAACCTGGCCATTCCCTTGTGGATGATATGGGGATGAGTAAGATATTTGGATCGCATATTGCTGGCAGAAAGAGCTAAACTCTTATGATCTGAAACACATTCCATTATCTACCACAATACACTCAGGGCATCCAAACTTGGTCAAGCTATTCTTTAACATTAAATCAACCACAGTTTTACTAGTGGCTTTTCTAGTGAGGATTGCTTCAACCCATTTAGTAAAATAATTAGTAGCTACTAGAATCCATGAATGGCCTCCACTTGACTTGTTTTCAATCTCACCAATGAAATGCATTCCCCATTTCTGAAAGGTGCTTCAACTACAACAAGCCTTAAGGGAAAACTTCCCCCAAATTTAAGTTTTCCTGCAAATCTCTGGCAGACATCACATTTCTTAACATGATTGTGAGCTTCTTTGAAAATAGTTGGCCACCAAAAGCCAGATCTAAGAATCTTGTGTGCAGTAGTTTTAGCCATGTAATGGCCTCCATAAGCACCACTATGCATTTGTTCTATCAGGATTTTGGACTCATCAAAGTCAACACACTTGAGCAATATCCCATCATTGCTCGTCCACCACAATTGTCCATGAATTATAGCATATTTAACAGCCTGCAAATTAACTATCCTTTTCCTATTTTCATCCATTTCAGGGGGTAACACCATCTTTTGCAAATATCCAACAATGTCCTCATACCATTCACAATAGTCCATATCAAAAATATAGGGCCTTTGGTCTTCCTCTAATATGTTTATATGATTGGCATCCAAATTGCTTTGGGCCATGAGCTTTGCAAGTCCCATACCCCTAACTAGCTTTGTGATATGTATATCAATATTAAACTCTTGAATTTGGTTGATCCATCTACACCTCCTTCCTGACACTTCTTGTTGGACTAAAATGTCCTTAACAGCTGCACTAGGTACATAAGCAATCACAAATGCTCCTACTAAATAACACCTAAAATCCTTAACAACTTTAACTAGTGCATAAGCTTGTTTTTCCATGATATCATATTTCAATTTTGCTGCTTGTAAAGACTTACTGAAAAGGGAGATGGGCTACTCAGAGCCCTCTGCATTCTTTTGTAGTAACACTGTAGCAATAGTATTATATGAAGAAAAGGAGAAGATTTGCAAAGGCTTACCATAATCTAGTGTCCTAAGGATAGGAGAATAATTAATAGCTTGTTTGATACTAGAAAAATCCCTGCACGCTTCTTGATTCCACTCTACTTTGGCTCCCTTATTCATCATCCTTGAAATTGGAATACTAGTTTCAGAAAAATTAGTAATAAATCTCCTTAAGAAATTTACCTGCCCAAAGAAAGATTGAATGCCCATTACATTCTTAGGCTGAGGGATCTTATCAATTACATCTATCCTTTTAGGATCAATTCTCACTACATCTCTAGACACAATATGCCCTAGAAGCTTTCCTTCTGTCACACCAAAAACACATTTCTTATGGTTAAAGGAAACCCCATATTCCAATGATCTCACAAAGAGTTTCTCAAGATGACCACAATGTTGTTCCTCTTTTACTGAACAGGCAGTAAGATCATCTTGGCACACTGCTAGAAACTCATTTATAAAATTGGAAAATGCCACATCCATGGCTCTTTGAAATGTTGCTCCAGTATTTATTAATCTGAAGGGCATTCTGACATACACATAAGTGCCCCATGGTGTGTTGAATGTAGTCTTAATATACTCTAACTCCTTAACCATAACCTAATTGTACCCTAAAAAACCATCCAACATAGACATCAACTCTGATCCACTAACCATTTGTAACATAGCTTCCATATTATGTAACCCATAGTTATCCTTTAATGAATTTATATTCAAATTCTTGAAGTCTACACAAAGTCTAATATCACCATTTTTCTTTCTTACTAGTACCAAATTTGATACCCATGTTGAATGCCTTATTGGCTTGATTATTCCAGCATCCCTCATTTTCTTCAATTCTTCTTGCATCTTGGGAGCTAGGGTGGGATTAATAGGTCTTAATTTCTTTCTGAAAGGCTTTGTGCCTTCTTTTAAAGGAATCTCATGTTGGAAAAGGTCCTCCCTGTATACCTTTAGGTCATCATAAGACCATGCAAATACATGTTTATACTTGTTTAGTAGATTAACCAACATCTCTCTAACTTTAGTGGACAACTTCCTACCAATGTATACCTTCTTAGGAGCTTCATCTGTCCCAACATTTATTTCTTCCAAGTTCTCTAGATTGTTCACAGTCCTTGCAGAATAGGACCTATCCTTATTGTCAAATGCTTTATCTAGCATAACCAATCCTTTGGGAACTCTATTTGATTTCAGTTGTAGGACCTCTTTGCCAAAAATAGTATCTTTACCATCCACAGTCTCCACAAACCCACTGAAATCCATTTCTTTACTTGTTAAATATAATTCACAATGCAGAAATCGCAAAATATCTAAATCATCTGCAAAAACCTAACAAATTTAAATATTATCTGGAATAGAAGGCTTGGATTGAACCTCAATCTTAGAAATTCTAGCAAAGTTAACATCCTCTGGCTGTAGAGAAATATTGTCCAACAAGTCTGCCATCTTGTTTTGATTTCTATCCATCTAGTCAATGCCAAAGGCATCAAAATTTTCTATTTCATCCCACACAACATTTATGTACTATTTTAGCCTCTGATGTTTTGAAGCATACTTAGACCTTACTTGGGAGATCACTAACTCAGAGTCACCAATAACTCTGAGAATCTTTATGTTATGTCTTGGAACCATTCTTAGCCCAATCAATAATGCATCATTCTCAGCAACATTATTTTTACATGTAAATAACAAAGAGAATGAGAACTTCTAGGTCTTACCACTAGGAGCTATCAACAGAACTCTTGCACCTGTTCCATCTTTTGAGCTCACACCATCAAAGTACATGGTCCATAATTCATTACTATTTTCTATATTGTCCTTCTCTACATAGAGAAATACAAGCTAATTCTCTACCCCATCCCTCCCATCTTGGACTTGGAAGGATCCAATATCAGTATCCACAAAACAATTCATATTCTTTTCATTTATTTACTCAATCATGTGAGGAGCCCTTGTTTCTCTGGATACCTTGACACTTTGACCATCAATATAAAAAGTGGAAAAAGAGAGATCACACTGAATACTCCCTCCCATTGAAGCACTCCACTTCCTTGATAAAAGAATTACATACTGAGGAGGGATGTCCACCGCTAAAACACTCATGGTTAGTATCTTTTAAGGGCATGTAGCAAGTCTATAAGGCATAGCCTCAATAGTACCTATGACAGATACTTCTCTATAATCCATCCCTTGACATCTTCCACGAGGAGAATCAACTTGTAATCCTAAGAATCTCATAATCTCTGCTGGCATGACATTACTTGATGCCCCAGAATCTATCATACAATTCTTTAATATTTTACCATTTATAGCCAAAGTTAAGAAAAATGGGTCTACAACTCCTAAAAGAGTGTTCACAGGATTAGTAATTAAGAAAACCTGAGGGATCTTTGAAACAATCACCTCTAATTCCTTTGCTTTGTTATCAATTTTATCCTTTGATTTTCCCATTTATTTAACTTCCTCCCGCTCATGCATCTTTGTGGAATAAATGCTACTCACCCATGTTAAAGTTTTTTCTTTGTGTTCCTCAATCCTCATCATCTCCAAGACTGGAACTTTGACTATGATCTGTGACAAAAACTGCCCCATATAAATTGGAGTATATTTCAAATCAGAAATGTTTTGCTTCAAGGAAATATCATTATCATTTTCAACTTGAGTAGTAGGGCTTGGCTCAATCTTTTTATTTTTTCCTTGAGAAAATGGAACAATCGTCTCAGGTTTCTTTACTTTTACCTTATGGACAACAAATGGATCATTAGGATTTCCTCCTTTACTGATCTTTAATTTCTTGATATCTTCAACAAGCTTTTTCTTTCCTAGTACATCCTCAGTATTTTCTCCTGCCTGTCTGAAAAAAATATCAGAAGGTTTGCCATCAGTATTTCCCACTGTTTTGTTTCTCAAATGCTAGTTACTCTTTACTTGAGCAACCATGTCTACAGTAATCTATGCAATTTCTTCATCTGATGGCCTTCTTGCTAGAAAATATTCACTACCCCTGATGCTATTGCATCTTATTTCATCAAATATTTATTCTTCCACTTCAGATTCCTCTTGACCTCCTAAAAATGCAGAAGTTATTGCACAACCGCTATCATCATATAGTTCATCCTCTTCCTCTCTTTCCTTTTGTGCTTCTCTTGCAGATATATTCAAAGAAATTGCACAATACTCAGGGTTATGTGGGGATTGGCAAGAAGTGCACCATGAAATGTCATCACATGTGTTAACATAATTTCTTTGCAAAGGGTCAGGAGTATTACCAGTAGGCTTATCATCTCTCTGTGGGAAAATAGGTTTCCTATCTTTCCATTGGGTATTATATGGATACTTTTTCATTCTTGGAAGCCTATTGAAATTATTTGAGGTAGGCCTACTATCATTACTTGGAACTCTAACATTCTTTACATCTACAGGCTTTAAATATTTAATAGCGTTTAGGATCTGCTTCATATCTACCTCCTCTTTAGGCTTAGTAATACCAGGCCTACTTGGTTCCTTCCTAGAAGGCTTCCAATCACTTCTCCTATCCAACTTCCCAGATACTCTCCTATTCATTTCAATATTCATTGCTATCTTATATGCATCTCTGAGAGTTCTAGGATTCTTATCTCTAAGGAGGTAACCCATTTTTGAGTCAAAAGCATTTAAGTAAGTGGCAAGACAAACTTGATCATTAAGCCTTAAAACTTGGAATAGTTTATGCATGGATTTCTGAAATCTAGTGTTGAATTCTAAAACATCCTCATTTTGATGTTTCTTAATGTTATTGAACTCATTTAACATGAAACCTTCATTTGTCTATCACCATATTGTTCTTTAAAACTATTTTCTAATTCATCCATAGATCCTATAGAACAAAAAGGTAAACCCCTAAACCAATCCCTAGCATCTTCAACTAGGGATTGTACAAATAGCTTCATTATTACATCCTCATTAAAAGTCTAATAATCATCCATCATATCAACAAATGTTTTCAAATGTTCCTCACAAGTAATAACATTATTTCCAGGAAACTTAGGAAGTTTATCTCTAATCTCATTTGGAACTACATTTGGATAACCAGGAACATTAATGAAAGAGAATTGTTTGTACCTTTCTGCATGAGTTGGTCTTGTTGTAAAAGGGTTGTCTTCTTGAGAAGTAGATTCCTAGGCTTATGATGTTGTAGCTACTTTAGCATTAGCAGGCCTAGAATTATGTCTAAGAAAATTCATCTTCTTCTTCGTCTCTAGAGAAGAAGCCTCCAACTCGGCCTTCTCAAGCTCTTTAGTTGTGATCTCTTTTTCCAATCTAATCCTTTCTAGATCAAAATCTAACTTAGACATCTGATCTAATGGTCCCTTGGGATTCACAGGATCACTTTTTTGAACACCTATCGCCTTCTACTTACCCTTATCTCTTGGTCTCTAGGTAGTAAGAACGGGATGAATGACAGGTTCCTCTTCAACTTGTTCAGGTTTCTGAGCCTGATTCATTTCTTCTAATATTTTCAATTTCCTCTTCCTTTGGTCAATAAAAACTTGGTCATGTCTAATCTTAGCTTCTTTTTCCTTCTCTCTTCTCTGTCTGATGGCAATCTTCTCCTGGATTCTTCTATCTAGTTCTGCAATTTCTTCTGTTACACTATCAAAATCAGGAAGAGTAATAGCAGATTCTGCAAGTTCTTTCTCAGTAGGTGAGTGATAATATTCATAAGTACCCAATCCCAAATTAGTAGCCTTTTCATGTTTTGATGCATGCCCTCCTGATTTCTTTGGATTGGTTTTCCACTTGTCTCTCATTCCAAGGGACAGTTTTATTTTTCTTTCCTTTTCTTGGGTGACTATCCTTAGAGGTAGTTAGAACTTCTTCCTCCATTTTTTCTTTAGGATGTCTCTTCACCCAAGCTCTTGTGTTCCTATGACTCATAATAGGAAGTGTGTATAGATTTGAAAATATGTTAACCAACACTGCTGTAGAGAAAACTCAGAGTCGCCACCCAATTTCTCTTGGGAAAATACAACACTTACTAACAAGAAAAAAAATCACAGAACACAATGTACTCTATACTTCCAATGGTCAACTTACTAGCTACTTAGGACACTATTTTATATTCTATCCCCAGTAGATTTTCCATTCTGTTGGTGTTCAAAAATGCTTATGCTATCCAAAGTTTCCAATATGCCTTGAGACTGATGTTAGGAGTGGTTAGCTCCAAGTATGAGAGCTCTACAAGACAACAAGACCAACTATAGGAACAAGACTTCTCTTTGCACTTCTGACTCTACCAACCCAAGGTGGGTATACCTAATCTAGATAACACTCAACTCATTATAACACTTTATACTTCTGGATTTAAGAGAAGATCATGGTAAGAAAGAGCTAAATGTTAACCAGGCATTCATTGACTCTCCATTATCATGTAGGACATACAATCAACAACCAAAAATAGAAAGGAATTGAAAAATGGTTTTGATATATTAAGATGTATAATATAGCCAGGAACCAAATCAAACATGTAATCCAATAGAGTTTACTTATCCTTGATCAGTGCCTTATCCATTGGCCATATCTCAAATACAAATGTAGGAACATGAATTAACTATTGTCAAAGATTCAAAGACATGAATATAATCACTCTAGACCAACCACTGCTTATAAGATCCTTCTATAGATAAATCAAATGAGTCTATTCCCTATTCATAGTATATTTCACTTGACCCTAGATCAAGAACTGAGAAATAAAACACATGCATAAGTAACCCGATGCAATGAAAAAAAAGACTCAAAACTCACCAAATTAACACCAAGGAGAGACCTGTAACTAGAAAAATTGTATTAAGTATGATGAATCACATACATTCCCTAATCTGATTTGAAACAAAACTAATTCAATAATGTACATTTGATATGGGGAGTTTCTATTCTATCTCATACAAAATAATACAGTCTGCTATATCATGGGAACAAAGCCTGAAAAACCAAAACTTTCAAACCCTTACAATATAAATAAAACTGGCATATGTAGGCAGATGGAAACCCTAGGAGAGGGTTTCAACAACCATGATCAAAAAATTAATGCAGTTGTAGACACCTAAAATTGACCAGGTGTATCTTAAGCATTCAAAATTTTAAATCTCAGCCAAATGCCTCAAATCTCATCAAATGCAATAAAATGGATCAAATCAAATGGATATTTATCAAGCAAAGTGGACAAAAATCAAATCAAATCAAATCAAAGGATTAAATAATCATGAAATTGACTAATTAAATTCAATCCTAAAAGGGATTAATCAAAATTATGCAATTGATTTTAAACAATTAATTATATAGTTTAAATCAAAAAGATCAAATCCAACCCATTCACCCTTACATGGCTAAATTAATTAGATGATTGCATTAAATAAATCCTAATTTCTTTGAGACAACAAACCAACTTTACCTCCATTTGAAAACACTTCAAAGACTTTGACACAACCAAAGCTTGATCATGCTCAACTTACTCTACCCCCTACCCTTGGGAAATTAATATAAATACAAGCCATTTTCTTTGTGTTTGGGATCCAAAAATTTCAAGAGAAAAGCATCCTTATTATAGGCATTTGGAGAGCATTTGAGAGATTTTGATAGCATTTCAGCATTTTCATAGCATTTAGAATATCATGTCTAGAAGCATTTGTTGGTTTATAGCATATCTTGGAGCATTTTGAGCTAGATTAGAGCATTGTTTATCATTTATTTCTCGTTCTAGGATTGTCCTGTTAGAATAGTCCCAAAGGATAACTGAGAGGAGGGGGGGTGAATCAGTTATCAGTTACTTCAATCTCTTCTTACTTCTTTAACATTAGTGTACAACAAAGTAAATGCATAATCATATAACATAGTACTCAACACACAATTTGATTACGGGGAAACCAAATGTTAAAAACCCCGGTGGGAATTAGCACCCACAATAAACTATACTTGTTTGTAGTAATCCCTGTTAGAAGATATTTCAACCCTGTTAGGAGTTGTAAAATACAATGCAATAAGTATAGTGACCTGGTTAAGGGTCGGACCCTGTTATGAGTCTTTTACAAATAACCCTATTAGGGGTGGTGGACTCACTATCCAAAAGCTCACTGCTTGATGGTGAAGGCTACAACCTTCTGAATAATAGATATGCACTATATCTGGTGATGAACTATAGAGTAGACCTGTTGTCTTGATCATTTCCAGTATATTACAATCTTTTACTTCTTATTCACATAGATCCTTGATGAATGAACCAACTCTGATAATCTGCTCTGTACATCTTTCTTCACATTTTGTATCTTTCATACTTGGCGTATCACAATTGAACTACTATAATTATCTTCTCCAAATTAGAAGGTCATGTCGATTCTTAGAAAAACTTCATCAATATCTTAGTCAGCTTAACTAAGCACATAAACAATATTAAGTCCATGCAAGTCAATGCCGAACAGACGCGACGCTTCACTGAGTCGGCCTCACCAAATTAACCATAAATTTGCAATCATCTTGAAACACATTTGGCACCTTTGGATTTGTATCATAAACTCATAACTAAAAATGAATATACACATGCATATCTTGAAGATAGGCACAACTCATGTAACACATTATATAAGTCAGCCCTAAACAATTATGCTTCCAGAACTGTAACTGCTAATAACAGAATTGCATAACTTTACTGAAACATCATATCTAGATCTGTGTGTATGACCATGACATAATAAACATGTCAACAATATGTATCTATCCATGCAATTCTTCATGTCATCATTTAGACAAGTTCATAAAGAATTACTACTGTGTATTATATGTTGTCATCAATGACAAACATACAAACAATCAACTGCTCAGAATCAAATCTCCAACAATCTCCCCCTTTGACATTGATGGCAACATATGATATCAAAAACATCC
>MU226413.1:3033745-3054127 GCA_018584345.1 Thuja plicata
GGAATGTGACAACATTAGGAAGTGCTTAGGGAGATTTTTAGGATTAGGATTAGATTAGCATGGGTGAATGGGTTGAGAAGGGTTAGAACCTAGGGTAGAGGTGGTTGAGAAGGGTTAGGTTAGGGTTAGAACCTAGGGTAGAGGTGGTTGAGAAGGGTTAGAACCTAGGGTTTAAGGGAATATTAATAAATGAAATAAACTTATTTAATTCATTTAGGAATATAGGATTTAATTATTAAAACAAATAAATTGCTTTTTAATAATTAAGGGACTATAGCCATTTTAATAAAATTAATAGGCTAGGGGAATGGGTTGGATTGCAAGTGATACTTTGATTTAGAGATTTATTTAATTCCATTATAATTAAATACTATAGCCATGTTTGATTTAGATTTGATCTGATTGGTCGATATTGATTTGAGTTGTATGGCTATAGTAGATAATATAAATCAGTGATAAAAATACCTAGGACATTAAATTGATTAAAAGAATTATGCCAAACAGTAGCAGGGTCGTTTGGACATAAATCGAGGGTATGATCACACTTAGGGAAAATAGGGTCTATTGTTGTGACAGACCAAATTTAGGTGGTTACAGAAATAAGTTGCATTAACATCATTTGCATCCATTTATCTATGTCCTACTCTAAGACATTTTATCCATAGCATAATAGAAGTAAATGCATCATAGAAACATGTAGATATGCATAAAAGGAAATATCATAACATCATCAAGGGAGGAATCAATGATCATCATAGATAAATGACCATCATCAATGTCTATAACATAAATCAATTAATCAAAGGTACATCAACAAATGATCCATACATCACAGTCCCGATCAAAAATACATATGATACATCATCACTGCTATATCAAGATATCATAGATCTATCTCATGACCCAGTAGGGGCACCTGATCCATCTCCAGCTATACTTGTGCCTAAACCCCCTACACCATTGGGATCCCTGTCACCTGGTCTATCTTGTGTACTAGGAGGAGCCTGACTAGTGCTCGCACTGGTAGGTAACTAAGCCAAAGTAGTCAAAAATGGCTGCAACATAATAGAAACCTGATCTAATCAAATAGTAACTACAGTCATACCTTCCTGTAAAACCCAAACATCTTGTACTAATCCATCCACAATGGGAGGAACTGGAGGTGCCTGTGATTCTAGAGGAGCCTAAGGTGCCTATGGCACTAATGGAACCTAAGGTATCACCGATGTCTTGCTACTGTATGGATCAACTTGAGGAATTTGTCCTTGTACTGGAACCTGTCTGGCAACCTAGACATGTCTGTGTCTCTTCCTGGCCCACTCTGCATTAACTCTAGCAGAAGCTTGTCTATGAGGCACCTGTGCTTGTGATAATCTCTGTCTCAGCTGCCTGAATCTGCCACCTCAGCCTCTAACATGTCCACCTCTCATCCGAGGTCCTGTAGCTCTCTATACTCGAGGAGCCCTAGGTGCCCTCTGAACTCTCTATCTCTGGGGTCTCCTACCATCATCAACATCATCAGTATAATCTTCGTCATCATCTGAAAGCTCATCCACATCAGGAATAGGCTCTGTTGGATATATAAATCTGACAAAGCGATGTTTCATAAACCACTCTCGATACTCGGCTGACATGCCTGCATCTGCAACATGTGTCATCATATCCCACATCACATATCCCAGCTAATCAATCTATAAGCAGGCCAACTAATAGTCAACGTATGCTCCCCACTTCGATCTCTCAGCCTGTACTCTAGCGTAAAGTGCCATACCCTAAGGCATATCTTGAACCCGGCCGTAATGATGGAGCACTCTCCCAAATAAAAATATTTTAATAACTAGTGGTGATCGGCTGATCATCCACTGAGAAGAAAACATGTATGGAAACTCATCATCATCCTCTTGCCAACTATCACAAAGTAGATATGGCCTCCACATGACCTGATCTATATCATCAATAGTGCGTCTCCAAAAGTCAACCTTGCCCAGATGATACTAGACAACCATGCCATCATACAAAAATGCATACAGATACCCTCAGGCCCGCACTCATGCTAAAACTGGTCTCGTAATAGGGATATGCTCCCAGGTCCACAACTATAATAACACTACACCTGCTGAAAGAGCTGCACAACGCCTATATACAACCTCATGCAAATCATGATATAATTGCGCTAATACACAAGATCCCCAATCAAATCTCTGAGGATGCACAATCAAATCCTCCAATATCTGACCCCATCTGACTACAAAGCCATGACCTCTCCTATTAGGCAAAAGTAATCCTCCAATCACCACTCCTAACAATGCTGTCAAAGTAGAAAAATAAGAAAACCGTGCTCAAGTAATACAATCATCATCAATGGTGTTATCTCCAAACACCTGTCTACATACACTATTATCATACACTGAATCATAATATACCCGCTCTCCATGAGTTGGGATCCTCAGTAATCTATATACATCCTTAGGCGTAATAGTCATCTCACAGAGGGGTAGATAAAATGTATTATGGTCAGAGTGCCATTGCTCTGCCATAGCTATCAAAAGATCTCGGTTCAGCTGAAACCGAGGGAGATCTAGAAGGAAACTGAGCCCATAGTCTCGATAGTCCGCCACTCAGGCACCGTAAGCTCATCAACTAAATAAAAAATCCAAGACGCTACACCCCGTATCTATAACTTATGGTAATGTTCCTACATTTTGAAACAAAGTGAATCATATCAGTCTTTCTATTGGTGGATCATTCTACATCAATCAAACACATTAAATCTATCCTTACTCTATTTTGAGCGCATCAACTTATTGCTCCTAACCTCTAGATCTTGAGACACAAGGAGAATTTGTAATCATTTTAATCAAACCTATTGACATATCAAACATTCATCAATATGAATTTTCTAATATCCTAAACACTAAGTGACATTCTGGGCGTACATTTTCTAGCTTGGAATTCAATTAAGTTATCTGGATGATCGATCAAAAGGACTTCATCTATTTTCATCTTAGTTTTCAAACTTCATGGTAGGGGACACTTTAATAAGTGTACATGGCTTTTTGAGCCCCACGGTGTTTAAATCATTATACACGGCACTTTAACCATCAGAGGCGGCACTTTGCTAAGTATGCGGCCTTTTAAAGTCCTAAGCATCTTTTTAATGGTCTTAAGCGGCCTTTAAAACATAGGGTTTCCTAAGTGGCCTTTTTCTATTTGGGTTGTAATTTTGCCCTAATTCTTAGGTGGCTAAGGATTTCTCCTATGCGGCTTTTCAATGTGTAGAGGTAGATTTTCTCATCCCTAAGCAGAACTTAAACTACCCTACGTGACATTTAACTAATTTCTACCTAGAAAGCATTAAAAACATGTATTAAATACTATTTGAAGAGCAATAAATGCACTAAGAAGGTTCAAACCACTCACCGGAGGCCCGTAGTCAAGAGGTCTCTGATATCGGCATGCTCGCTCAAACCTATTCTCTTGAATGGGGACCACCATCGATGTCAATCGTCAGAGGATCAGAGAAAAATCTCAATAGTGAAAAGTGAAAATGAATAGTAAATTTGGGTTTTTCAACCTATTTAAGCTATTTTACCCTAATTTGATGAGATTTTTGACCCAGTCAAACCAAATATGCATATTCTACACACTGGGACATTTGTTCGACATCCTTTCAACATCGTTGTTTATCAGAAATGTAATCATCTTGGATGTATTCTATCAGTAGTGTTCATCAAATTTTCACATTTGAGATCAATATGCTTTCATTTCTGAGGGGGCATCATCATATCATCCAACTTAGATTCTGCAGCATATCTTATATCAAATATGTGGCATTAAAATTTCAAACTTTATCAGTGGGGCATCAAATCAAGTTTCAAATCAGAGTTTCAAATCGAGTATCAAATCAAGGCATTGAATCAGAGTTTCAAATCAGAGTTTCAAATCAGGGTTTCAAATCAGAGTTTCATATCAGAGTTTCAAATCAGGGTTTCATATCAGAGTTTCATATCAGGTTTTCATATCAGTCAATCAGCTCATCAGTATCAAATCAATGATCAGGACATCAAGTTTTCTTTGAATCAATGCGCTTCGCACATCAATTCAAAGAGGGGCATTTTTAGACACCTAAAATTGACCAGGTGTATTTTAAGCATTCAAAATTGTAAATCTCTGCCAAATGCCTCAAATCCCATCAAATGAATTAAAATGGATCAAATCAAATGGACATTTATCAAGCAAAGTGGACAAAAATCAAATCAAATCAAAACATTAAATAATCACGAAATCAACTAATTAAATTCAAGCCTAAAAGGGATTAATCAAAATTATGCAATTGATTTTAATCAATTAATTATATAGTTTAAATCAAAAAGATCAAATCCAACCCATTCACCCTTACATGGCTAAATTAATTAGATGATTGCATTAAATAAATCCTAATTTCTTTGAGACAACCAACCAACTTTCCCTCCATTTAAAAAACCTCAAAGCTTTTGACATAACCAAAGCTTGATCATGATCAACTCACTCTACCCCCTACCCTTAAAATTGCTATAAATACAAGCCATTTTCTTTGTGTTTGGAATCCAAGAATTTCAAGAGTAAAGCATCCTTATTATAGGCATTTGGAGAGCATTTGAGAGCTTTTGATAGCATTTCAACATTTGCATAGCATTTAGAATATCATGTCTAGAAGCATTTGTTGGTTTATAGCATATCTTGGAGCATTTTGAGCTAGATTAGAGCATTGTTTATCATTTATTTCTCATTCTAGGATTTTCCTTGGGAGAGATTAAGACTGAGAGCTCTCTTAACAAAGCTTAGATAGAGAACAATGAGATGTTATGGGTTTTAAACTTCAATTCTTATATTAAAGAACTATTTTTTTCCATAGAGTTGTTGTTTCTAATCTTAATTTCATGAAGGTGTTAATCTTACACACAGAACAGTCCTTTCTTTCGATCGATCTTTCTTCAAAAGATCACTCAAATGATTTATCCTCTATCAAAACCACCTGCTGAAGCAATCTGGGAATTGGCTGAATCAGTCCTCCTTTACCAATATTGAAACAAATCTAATCATAACCCACACCATCCCCTGTAGAAAATTTGATTACTTCTGTCATTAGTTCCCTTGGAAAGAGATCCCAAAAAACAACAGTGGTTGTGGAAACAACTCCAATCACCATCAACCTAATTGGAAAAGAAATGACGGAGCCACCCACCCTGTCTATAACTTGGAAAAAATGCCATCACCATGAAGTATGAGACTAAAATATTCAAATTTAAAAGCAAACGATCACAAATAGTGTGGAATGCGTGATTGATGACCTAGATCCAAACTTGATCTTCATTTTAAAACACAGCCATTGATGTACTGATCTTACCTGAGAACTGACCATACTAACTTTCCCTCAACTCTGGTTAACACCTTTCTTTTAGTCTCTAAGTCACGAGAAGATTTCACTAATTGTGGTTTAATCCAAAAAATGGGTGACAAAGACCACAAAGCACGGACCCCACCACTTCTAGATTTCATACTAAAACTCATTCACGACCGCCTTGTCATTGATCTGGACATACGAAAGTACAAAGCATTTCCTTAAAGGTTAGATGTCGAGCAACCTTGGATTAAGGGTTTACGCCTACCATCAGATTAAAATTGACTTTTCCACCCTTTAATTGCTCTTACCTTTGCAAACACAGGACCCACTGACATCCACATGGTACCTTATCATTTGTCCTAAAAATTCCCCTCTGTCACCTGACCTGTGCTGACCAAAAAATCCACTTGCTTTGACTTGTTGACAATGACATCAGCAAAAACACATGGCACTTCCTCACAATGCCTTCATGGGTAAATATTGTGCATCTTGAGATGAAGGCAATGTGACCACTGTCTGATCCTTTTGAAACTGCACAACCTTTACCCCTTGTATCTGCTTTGCTCAAGTGGGCCCGCCACAAACACGTGGCATGTTGTTGCTTTGCCTTAAAGGTGAAATCATAACATCTTTGACGTTAAGGCTTAATGACAGCCGCTAGATTTGACCAATCTGCACAATATTATGGCATCTACATTTGAACTGGAACTGGACCCACCAGATACATGTGGCAGCATGTCATTTTTCCTTGAATATAACTTCTGTGCATCTTTCTCATAAAGGCATAATGATAGTCATTCAATTTGAACAACTTTCTTGACATTTAAACTTGATCACCGATCACTTACTTAACCACAAGTTGACCCTTCTCTAACCATGGTCCACATCTGGCAATTTGGCGACAGAGTAATCTCATAGTCACCAGAGGAAATCATTAACTCAGGTTATATCCTAAGATCTAGCGACCACCATAGGATCATGATCTAAATCAGCACTTGTCACCAGGTCCGTAGATCATAAAAGCATATTTCCTCTCGTTCAGAGATAACCTAACAAAGGCAATCGCCAAGTCGTGAGATCACTTGAAATATTTAGAATGCATTTGGTGATCTCACATCTGCATGAAAAGGAAATAAAGCACATGGAAAAAGGGATATTAAAGTGGGCCAAAAAAGTAACGATGAAATAAAACATGGCCAAGACAATTAGGGTTTTCCTTCAAATTGACATGAAATCATATTGAGGGCTAGGGTTTAATGGCAGAGACCAAAGAAAAATGCAGAGATGGCAGGGACAAGCATGGAGACATAAAAATTTATGCAAGTGCTAACAGGAAGAAACATAATAAAAATTACATCTATGTGTATTAAATACATGAAAATCCTAAATACAAATATGAAACCTATTGGTTTTTTACATTTATATGATAAAAGTAAACAAATTTAACATATATACTCATTTCTCATAGTAAAAAAGGATAAAAACTACTAAAAAAAAGAAAATATTAAAAAAATATGCATTTTTTTAATTATAAAAGGACCTACCTGGAACTGATTTGGTAGAAAGTAGAATGGGGTCGCGCTTTAAAGTGGGGAGCTGTTTGGTGAAAATGACCCTCACAGTTAAAAAAATAAATAGAAAGAGGAAACGGGGTCCTATTTCATGAAAGTAGCCTCGGGGTCCCATGCCTCACAAGATCCCAATTTGAATTAGGGATCGACACCTTGAAGGGGAGCATGACCCCATTTTTCACCAGCGAGACCCCATTTCATAAAGCCATTTTCAAGAAAATGACTAAGTGTAAAATATCCACCTTAAGTGGACTCATCTTATTAATTTTACCCTTAACATCGAGCCATTTTCTTCTTTAGAAGGAAGAACAAAAGGAGCAACACTAGGTTGAGAAATAACATCGACTGAATATTTATAGTATATAGGAGGAAGAACAAAAGCATATATAGGTGGTTTCAATAGTTTAGGAAGAAGTCCACATCCATGAAAAAGAGATGGAACATCCTTAGGATTACTAAGCTCAGATATATTTTGGATTTTTTATTTTTGATAGGACTAAAATAGATTTTCTTTGCGAGGCTGAGTGGGTTAAGGCATAAAATGCCAAAAGAAGTGAAGGTCAAAGGAATCTTGAGGAAATAAGGGTTGATAGAGATTGGGTTAATAGTGATGATCTCTCCTTTATGGTGAAATTTCAAACACTTATGGATAGGAGACACCACAAATTTCATGGAGGTGAGCCAAGGAAGACCAAGCGTAACTTGAAACTGATCAAAATTTGGGATGACAAAAAAGGTGACATCTAGATTTTTACCACCAGCTTCTACAGGAAAAATGATAGAACCATGAGTAGGATAAGTGAAAGAATTAAAATTTTTAGTTATCACATCAGACTTGTCATTTAAATAATGCTTCAATTGTCTAGTGTAAATATGTTCTTCAGTTATCATATTTACCATACAAGTAGGGTCAATAAGAATACAAAAGGAAAATAGATCATTAACCTTTGCAACAATGTAAAGAGAACCATCAAGTGCTTTAATTGTCTTAGTCGGATCAAATGTAATGAAAATATCAAGTTTAGGGTTGGGTGTAGGTTTGTATTAGGATTAATAAACAAGATTGACAAACATTTTTGGATTTGGTACACTTATCATCATAGTCAACAACATGAGTGGAAGAATAAGGTAAAGACTATGTAGACTCAATGGTATTGGTTGAATGAGAAGCTAAAGGATTGATATATATTTGAAAGTTTTTGTTGGGAGGTGCTACAGACTTGTTTCCTTGATCATTAACACCCTACATAGATATATTATTAGAATCAATGAGGTCTTGAATAATAGACTTCAAATAGAAACACTTTTTAGTATCATGACCAGGTTGATGATGGTATTGACAAAAAGATTTGTGATCAAAGGATTTGGGAAAAGGTTTGGATGTGTCAATTAGCTTAATATGGGGAAGAGGTACCACGTTAGAGTTAATCAACTTCAACATCACAATATGAAAAGATTTAGAAAGTTGTGTAAAAGTACAAGAAGGTCTAAACATAGATGACAAAGGAGCCACCTTTGGATGTTGCTGCCACTTTCTCATCAACATTGTGGGATGAATTATTGACCGTGATGAATTTATTAGGTTTCTAAAATGTGTTATAGGATTGAGATGCAAAATCACTCTTATAAACTAGAGCCATTGAAGTTTTTCTCTCAAACTGACTCGCTTGAATATGATAATTATGAAGCACTGCGCACAATTACATAAAAGAGAAAAAATCAGAAAGAAAAATCTTATCTCTAATGTATTTTTCTAAATTAGAAATGAAAATAAGTTTCACATCAATATTAGACACATGATAAGAAATCTGAGTATGCAAATGCGTAAATCTACCATAAATCAGTCATTTTTTCTTTAACACCTTTTTTTACAATGCATTAAATCCGTCAAAGAAATCTTAAGACCAATGTTGTTTTGAAATTGTTGGATGAAATCATTAGAAATATTTTAGAAGGTTTGATCATTTTATCAATTATCTTTTTAATTAAAAGAAAACAATCATTTTTTATTAAATAAAATAATCTAATTTAATTAAAATATCTTTTAATTAAATAATCTTATCTTATTTTATTAAAATCTCTCTTAATTAAATAATATTATTTTATTTAATTAAAATATCCATTTTTAATTAAATAAAATAATCTAATTTAATTAAAATCTCTTTTAATTAAATAATCTTATCTTATTTTATTAAAATCTCTCTTAATTAAATAATATTATTTTATTTAATTAAAATATCTATTTTTAATTAAATAAAATAATCTTAATTAATTAAAAGAAAATCCCTCTTTTAATTAAATAAAACCCCCACTTAAATCCCTCTTTGTGTTGAAAAAGGAAATAAATTAAATAAAAATAAATAAAGTTTCTTTTTCTACACATCTTCCTAAGTGGTGGGTTTTTTGCCTCTTAATCATAGTCTTTGATTTTACATTTTGAAGATATGAGCACATGGATCAACCAAGATTTCATCTCCACCATTGCTCATTTCTTTTTGCCTCTTAATCTCCACCGTCCATTGCTCTTTATAAGGAAACCTCTCCTTCTCATCAAAGGACAGTTTTTTTTATGCTATTGTTATGCTGGAGGTTTGGAGAGTAATTTTAAGGAGAATTTGAGCATTTGAGCTTGGATATTGCAACTTCTCTCTTCTTGTCTTCTTCTCTCATGCCCCCACGGAAATCCACTTAGATTAATTTTGCACTTACATATTAGATTAGATTCATGTTTCCTTTCATAGATTAATCTTGCATTTGTATTTCCTTTCATAGAATAATCTTGCATTGTTATCATATAGAATAGCTTCCATTTTTATTTGCATGCATACTTAATGATCATGGAGACTAGCATTATTGCTTTTCCTCTTTGAATCTCTCATTTTATGGTGTACTTGCATGGGCAAAAACTAGGTCAATCTAAGGGCCTCCATTACAAACCCTTGCACTCCATGAATAGAGAGCTATGAGTCGTCATTCAACACCTCATTCTTGAGCAATCTTGGATACAATGATTCATAGAAGTGTGAATACTTTTTAGCACACATTTTTGGCACCCGCCGTGGGGAAACCCACCTTTACATGCTGGTTTTGATTATTTTTGGAGCTAACCCCCTTGTGCAGATTTGCTTGGAGATGAAAACCCTATATTTTCAAAGATTTGATCATATCTCTCAAATGGCTTGGAGTTTTGATCTGATTTTTTGTTTTTAGGTTGGTGATATATCAGATAAGCTTTAGTAAAAAATTTTGAATTTGTTGAGCTATTGTGAAATTTTTTATAATTTTTTCTTTATTTTTCATAAAAAATTAATTTTCTATGTAAATCAACATATTTTTTGGAAATTTTTACATTTTTGAAAAGCTCTTGAAATTGTACTAGGGGTCCATTCTTTGTGTTTTAAATTTGGATGCAATATCATAGCTCATTTTGTCAATTTATAAAAACTAGTCTATTTTGGGAAAACAACACCCTAGGGCACAAATGAAAAGATTTTTTTAAAATTCTGACATTTTTGGAAATCTCTCTATTTTTTAACAGGGGTCTATTTTCTGCATTTAGGGTCTGGGGTCCGAATTCATGTCATATAGGTCCAATCTTGTTGACTAGGTCAAAAATCAAAATTAAAAAAATGACATTTAATGATTAACTTGCACTTATTTTTCACATGGTTCAATGCATGATATGAGTTGTCATTTGGCTTATTTTTTGGTTATCATTGCTCCTAACAATTGATTTTCATATCTAACCCTAGGGTTTGCATAAGTTCAGTATACATTGCATATAATGTTTGTTGTTTGTTGTTTGCTGTGTTTTTCTAATTTTTATTTTTGAAACAGCTTAACATGTGGTTTGCAGGACATTGAAAACAAGACTCAAATAAAGACTACTAACAAATCGTCTTGTAGGTTTCCTTGATCGATAACATGTTAAACTTTATGCTTGCATTTTATTTCATTTTATTACAATAGGAACCCACATGCAAGACTTCTAAAATAAACTTCTATTTTGGTATTTTAGAAATGACAATGATCTTAGGAAACTGTGCTCTCGCCCTTTTGGGATGATCAAAAATCTAGAAGCCTTTTTGTCATTTTCTTATGTGTTTGAAGTATATTTTAGATTGTAATCCTAAGAATTATCTGAACGTATCCTCTCCCCTTGCCTTTTTGGATCTTGGGTGTAAGAGAAACTCATATAATTCTTTTAGCGTGGCTACCTCCCAAGTGCTTTAATAGAGACAGTGAGAGTGGATTTCCCAACCGGTAGCAGGCTAAAGCCAAGCCCTTCCAAACTAGTATATAAAAAATTTCATTGTGATTAATATCATAGTGAACAGGTGTTGAATGCATTATATTAGGAAGAAGATCTCCCTCAGTACTCTTGTGGTGCGTTAAAACCTACAAAATGTAACTTTTGTAGGTTGGGAGGCATTCATAACGGAGCTAATCTTTCGCAAGTATAACCACTTGAATGGATGCCTTGACTACAAATTTTTTTTAGTGACCAAAAAACCCTCTATCTATTGGCACGGAAGGTCAGAGAATGACTAAGACATCCCACATTTTCACAGCTCTTAGTAGAGACAATAGTCCTTTGGGAGGTGATTCCCTTGGGATTCAAAGCTTGGTGTGCCTGAGAAGTGAGTTCACATGTAAGGAGGAGCTCGTGCCTCTAAGATTCTAAGTTTTCCGCTATGAGTAAATGTGGCTGAACTTTAGTTCAAGTGGGAATTCAATAGATATTTCCCTGGCTTACCTAAGTTGTGATGTGACTGTTTCTTTTACAACAAACAATCTTCTTGATGTGTCTTGCGTGATTGAAACATCAAAACATACACCAAATATCAAAGAAAAACATCAAAATGATCAACAAATCTGCATTCTTAAGTGTCAAACTGCCAGCTTGCTTTCTTGTTGTCCTGTCATTTCTCGGTCCTCCTCGGTTGATCTGAGTTAGATTCAGTCACTTACCCCACTGTTAGAAGCTTGTTTACACTTTGGATTCTTGTGTTTTGACCTCTTGAACTGTTGGATATTTACTTCTGACAGCTAGTTGATTGTATGTTTGTCATTGATGACAACATATAATATACAACAGTGTTCTGTATGAACTTATCAGAATGATGTTATCAAGCCTTGTGCAGTTATATTAATATTGTAGACATGTTGTTGATGTTTTGTTCATACACACAGACTCAGATATGAAGTTTCAGTTGTGTTGTGTAATTATGTTAGTGGCAGTTACAGTTTCTGGATCTTGTTTTTACAGAGCTGATGTAATGAATTGGTTCTTGAGTTGCACCTATCTTTAGGATATGCATTTGTATATTCAATATTAGTTATGAGTTAAAGATAGTTATCTAAAGGCGCCAAACTTGTTTCAACAAGATTGTAAAGTTAGAGTTAATTTGGTGAGGCTGACTTAGTGAAGCGTTGCATCTATTCAGTTTATATTGCACGATTGTAATTATGGTCGCATGGTTAGTCAAGCCAACAAGGATGTTATGAAGAGTTTCCTACCAAGTCCCATGATCTCATACTTTGAGGATGATACTTATAGTAGTTCATTTGTGGAATGCTAAGTGTGAATGATAAGAAAAGAGACAGAGAAAGTACAGAGAAGAATATCAGTGTGTTTCATTCATCAAGGATTTATGTGAAGAAGAAGTGAAAGATTACAATACATTGGAACTGATCAAGAAATCAGGTCTACTCTATAGTTCATCATCAGATGTAGTGCATATCTGTTCTATAGAAGGTTGTAGTCTTCACCATTGAAGTAGTGAGATTTTGGATAGTGAGTCCTCACCCTTAACAGGGTTATTTGTAAAAGACTCCTAACAGGATCAGACCCTTAACCAGGTCACTATACTTATTACATTGTAAAGAAAAACTCCTAATAGGGTTGCAAGATCTTCTAACAGGGATTATTATAAACAAGTATAGCTCATTGTGGGTGTTAATTCCCACTGGGGTTTTTACCATTTGGTTTCCCCGTAACCAAATTGTGGTGTTGTCTATTGTGTTATCTGAATGTGCATTTACTTTATTATATTCTGGAGTTAATAAGAGCAAAGAATTAAATTAGCTGATAACTGATTCACCCCCCCCTCTCAGTTATCCTTTGGGACTATTCTAACAATTAGTATCATAGCCAAGTGCCTTGAAGAAGAAGCCTAATAGCTTAAGGTAGATCAGATGGCATACTTCAGAAAAGAGAGTCCTAAGTTTGATGGATAAAATTATCTGGATTGGAAGAACAAAATGATAACACATTTACAGTGTGTTGGCTTTGGAATCTTTGAGATAGCCACACAAGTTTTTATTCCCTCTCTAAAAGACCTCTCAAGAGATGATGCTACTAGTAAACAAAAGGATACATTCACAGCTAATGCAGTTGCCAAAGAAGCCCTTATAAGTGCACTATCTGACAGTGAATTCTCTGAGATCAAGAAAGTAGACAAGTCATACACAATATGGAAGTATTTAGAAGACATGTTTGAAGGAGATATCCAAGCAAAGAATGCATGTAGGAAGATATGGAAAAAGAAATACAACAACCTAGAGATGTTACCTAAAGAGAACATCAGAGCCTACAATCAGAGGATAAATGAAGCAGCTTCTAGAATCAGAAACAATGGTGGAGAAATTTTAGAAGAAGACATAATGGACAAGCTAATGACTACATTGACAATAGACTATGAGAGAAAGATCAATATTCTAGATGAAACCATGTAGTTTTCACAAGACTTAAAGAGAGAGACTTTGATCAATAAAATCTCTGCATTTGAGATATCAAGATTGAAGACTAAACCCAAAATTGAAACAACTGTCAAAGCCTCAATCCATGGTAAGAAACCTTTACACATCTCTAGCAATAATAAGAAATAAGAAGTTGATGAAGAACTAGAAGAAATCATTGCCATGATTGCAAAAAGAGAAAGGAAAGGCAAAGGCAAGTATGAAGGATAGTTGCCATTCAAATGTTTTTCAAGCAACAAAATCGGCCACTTTGCATCCAAGTGTCCTACAAGAGTAAAGAAATTCAGATCTGATTATAAACCAAAATATAGAAAGGAGTTCTATCATGCTAAAGAAGGTGTAACTGATGAAGATTCAGGAGAACATGAAATTGGATTCGTTTCCCTTAGAGACATGGAAAAATTGCTTGAGGAAATGGACATTGAAGATGAAAAGGAAGCACAGGAGTTAGCCCTAATTTCCAAAGCAGACATCAAAAATGATTGGATCATTGACAACGGATACTCTCACCACATGATAGGTGATAAAGATAGATTTTTTCATCTAGACAAGTACAAAGGTGGTATGGTTATATTTGGAGATAACACTCTCAAACCTATCATAGGCAGAGGATCTATCACCCTAGATGGAAAGAATAAGATAGATGATGTTCTGTATGTTGATGGATTACATGACAATTTACTAAGTGTTGGACAACTACTTGACAAAGGTTATCATTTGGAATTCAAAGACAACAAATGCATTTTTAGAAACAAAGAAGGAGACATGATTGCATTAGGCTCAAAAAAAGGGTAATGTTTTTCAACTCAATTCAAATGTAAGTTGTTTTGTTGCAAAATTGGATGACAATTAGTTATGGCACAAGAGACTTTGTCATATCAATTTTGATAATATAGTAAACATAAGCAATGTCAAGGCAATTAGAGACCTTCCAAGTATTGAAAGACTAGTTGACACAATGTGCAGGGAATGTGTTATGGGAAAGCATGCAAGGAGCTCTTTCAGAAGCGAGCAGAACTCAGCTGAGAACAAGTTAGACCTAGTGCATACAGATTTATGTGGTCCTACTCAAACTAGATCATACTACGGAGAAAAGTATTTAATTTTGTTTGTTGATGATTTTTCAAGGATGATGTGGGTTGCATTCTTAAAGGAAAAGTATGAAGCTTTTGAGAAGTTCAAAATATTTAAAGCCAAAGATGAGAATGAATCTGGGATAAAACTAAAGTATCTGAGATTAGATATAGGAGGAGAATTCACCTCTGACTAGTTTTATGACTACTATGAAGAACATGGAATCAAAAGATAGTTGAGTGCACCTAGAACCCCTCAGTAGATTGGGATAGTAGAAAGAAGGAACAAGATCATACTTGATATAGTGCACACTATGATGATTGAAGGAAAAGTTGCGCACACATATTAGAGAGATGCAGTCAATACATTAGTCTATACTATTGACATAACACAACTAAGACTAGGCACAGATAAGACACCTCATGAACTTTGGTTTGGTAATGTACCTATAGTAAAATACTTTAGAATCTTTGGTAGCAAGTGCTACATCAAGAGAGATGATGGTGTTGGTAAGTTTGATGCTAGAAGTGATGAAGGTATTTTCCTTGGTTACTCTACTAAAATAAAAGCATACAAATGTTTCAATTTAAGATTAAAGAAAATAATTGAAAGTACTCATGTAAAGATTGATGAGAAGTTCATGGTTCAAGAGAGGTACTATGAATATGCACCTATGATTGAGGATGAACCCAGGCCTAACAGTAAAGACACTATTATTGAATAAATGTTCAATTGCATTGATGTTTCATGTAATGAACCTGAATCAAGAAAAGAAGTATCACAGATTACAGATGAGGATCTCACACCAAAAGTTTCAAAATTCACATCTAGGTATCATTCAAAAGATGATATCATTAGAGATCATAGCAGCAGTGTTCTGACTAGATCTAAAGAAAAAAGTTTAAGAGTGGATGAAGAGGTATGTTTACTTTCACAGATTGAACCCTTAAATGTTCAAGATGCTTCCAAGGATTCTGATTGGCAGAAAACAATGGAAGAATAATTAGATCAAATAATAAAAAATGACACATGGGAATTGGTTCCTAGACCTAGTGACAAAAATGTGATTGGAACAAAGTGGGTATTCAGGAACAAGATGAATGAAGATGGTATAGTGGTTAGAAACAAATCAAGACTAGTGTGTAAAGGATATGCACAGAGGGAAGGGATAGATTACACTGACACATTTGCCCCTATGAGCAGATTAGAAGTCATTAAGTTATTCTTGGCCTATGCAACATTCAAAGACTTCAAAGTATATCAAATGGCTGTAAAATCAGCCTTTCTGAATGGTGACTTAAAGGAAGAAGTCTACATAGAACAGCCTAAAGGATTTAATCTATTAGATAAACTAGACATGGTATGCAGATTGAAGAAAGCACTCTATGGACTTAAACAGGCCCCAAGAGCTTGGTATGAGAGACTAGATATTTATCTTACCAATATTGGATTTAAGAAAGGAGCAGCAGATTGTAACCTATTTAGAAGAGAGACACTTGATGGATTATTACTTGTTGCCATATTTGTTGATGACATTATCTTTGGAGGTAATGACAAGCTTAGTGCAGAATTTGCATAAGAAATGAAGAATGAATTTGAAATGAGCATGATTGGTCCTATAAAATACTTTTTGGGATTAAATGTAAAGTAGACAGATAAAGGGATATTTATAAATCAGTCCAAATATGTAAAGGAAATACTAAAGAATTTCAAGATGGAAGATTGTAAGCTAGTATGCACTCCTATGATAATAGGAAGCAAGCTCTCTAAAGAAGATGATTCCGCAATAGTTGACAAGACATTGTATAAGTCTATGATTGGAAAACTTATATATCTTACTCAATCTAGACCAGACATATCTAAGGTAGTTGGCATTGTTGGTAGATTTTTAGCAGAAACAAAATAGAATCACCTAATGGAAATAAAGAGAATATTTAGATATCTAAAGGGAACTATAGACTATGGTTTATGGGATCCTAAATCAGAGACTGTAAAACTTCATGTGTATACAGATGCAGATTGGGCAGGTTGTCTTGATGATAGGAAGAGTACTTCTGGAGGAGCAGTATTTAGTTGGAGATAGGTTAGTTTCTTGGGTAAGAAAAAAACAAAATTGTATCTCTTAGTCGACAGTAGAAGTTGAATATGTTGCAGCAGCATTGAATTGTTCAACAATAGTCTGGATCAAGCAGATGGTTAAATATTTTTGTATACAGGTTGATTATCCCATTGTTATTCACTGTGATAACACTAGTACTATCAACATGTCCAAGAACCCTGTGATGCACACAAAGAAAAAGTACATTGAGATCAAATATCATTTTCTTAGAGAAAAATTTGCATACAATAAAGTAAAATTGGACTATGTGTGCACCAAAGAACAATTGACAAATATTTTCACAAAGCCTTTATCAAAAGATACTTTTGAGTATCTCAGGGAGAAGTTGGGATTAATTCCCTCTCATGAGTCTGATTAGATAAAGCAGCAAGAACATCATTCCATAGTGACTGATGAATGGTTTACTACTCCACTTTTGGAGTAGTACCTATACCTAATTGTTTATGGCACCCTTTGCCATTGATGTCAAAGGGGGAGTATATAGTAAGGGGGAGTATAAAACACATACAGAGGAGCTACAACAGTGTAGAGGAATCTTTGATGAGGATATTGAGAAGATTGTAAAAAGTAAGAAGATACCATGTGCTGAAGATGTTTTTAATATCATATGTTGCCATCAATGTCAAAGGGGGAGATTGTCGGAGATTTACTTCTAGTAGCTAGTTGATTGTATATTTGTCATTGATGAAAACATATAATATACAAAAGTGTTCTGTATGAACTTATAAAAATTATTTTATCAATCCTTACGTGGTTGTATTCATATTGTATACATGTTGTTGATGTTTTGTTCATACACGCAGAATCAGATATGAAGTTTCAGTTGTATTGTGTAATTCTGTTAGTGGCAGTTATAGTTTCTGGAATTTGTCTGTATAGAGCCGACGTATTGCATTGGTTCTTGAGTTGCACCTATCTTTGGGATATGCATGTGTATATTTAAGATTAGTTATGAGTTAAAGATAGTTATCTAAAGGTGCCAAACTTGTTTCAACAAGATTGCAAAGTTAGAGTTAATTTGGTGAGGCCGACTTAATGAAGAATCGCGTCAATTCAATTTATATTGCGTGGTTTTAATTATTCTTGCATGGTTAGTCAAGCCAAAAAGGATGTTATGAAGAGTTTCCTAATAGGTCCCATGATCGCATACTTTGAGGAAGATACTTATAGTAGTTCATTTGTGGAACGCTAAGTGTGAATGATAAGAAAATAGATAGAGAAAGTACATAGCAAAATATCAATGTGTTTCATTCATCAAGGATCTATGTGAAGAAGAAGTGAAATATTATATTACATTGGAACTAATCAAGACAGCAGGTCTACTCTACAATTCATCATCAGATATAGTGCATATATGTTCTAGAGAAAGTTGTAGCCTTCACCATTGAAGTAGTGAGTTTTTGGACACCTCAGCCTTAAGAGGGTTATTTGTAAAAGACTCCTAACAGGGTCAGACCCTTAACTAGGTTACTATACTTATTGCATTGCAAAGAACAACTCCTAATAGGGTTGCAAGATCTTCTAATAGGGATTGTTATAAACAAGTATAGTTCATTATGGGTGTTAATTCCCACCAGGGTTTTTACCATTTGGTTTCCCCGTAACCAAATTGTGGTGTTGTCTATTGTGTTATCTGAATGTGCATTTAGTTTATTATATTTTGGAGTTAATAAGAGAAAATAATTAAATTAGCTGATAACTGATTCACCCCCCCCCCCCCCNTTCCCCCCCCCCCCCCCCTCTCAGTTATCCTTTGGGACTATTCTAACATGAACTAGTAACCTTTGATTTCACAAGTGACCTTGTTTGGAGTTGGTGAGCTAGAAACTGTCTTTGTTGAGAAGATAAACCTTTTGATTCTTTGATAATACACTTAGAGAGTTTTGATAGTCTCTTATCCATTCACTTTCATACAAATTCAATTTCAATCAATATAACTTGGTTAAATCATCCTCCTGATCCATATGTGTTAGGGTATTCACCCATTTATTGGGCACCTGTGTGGCATTGTTGATTTATACCTCTTGCAAAATTCTATCTTATCACCTCTCTTTTGGACAACTTAATGCCTTTACTATCCTAGTTTGGTACCAATGTTTCTTAGGGTCATCCTATCAGCTAGTACCTTTTCTTTCATGCCATTTACAACAAGATATCAAGTAGGTCAAGGAAAACAACCTCAAGTAGCCTTTAACCAATTACCCTTAGTACAAACTCGTCAAAAATGTAAGGGAAAAGAACCCATATTTGATCAATCACCTAGGAACAACTGATAAGTTTGGTTTGATTCCAAGAGTTACCTTAGTGAGTTGGGTACCCCCTTAGCATCTTCTCTCTCGAATATGGATATGAGTTACACAATAACTCAATGAGAAAGAAAAGACATGGATAAACATCTTGATGACAAATTTGCGAAGCATAGAGATGCTATTTCATTTGCCGGTTCCTCTCATGATAGTTGACCAGTCTCACCCCTTATCTCAACTAGATATCTGGATGCACACCAAAGGGCTGACAGAGGTAAGAGGAAAGCTTATCAAGATGAGAAATCACAACATGAAAACCGAGATGATGAACCCTATGACACTCGCATAAATGCAACATACACCAATAATTTGTTTTGACATTCACGACCAAGTTCACCAATCAAAACATCTTCAAGATACATAAGTGAAAGACTTAAGAGGATTGAGCATGAAAAGAAAGCCTTTCTCTATGAACAAGCTGCAAAAGAAGAACAATTTAGACTCCTAGAGTTGGATAGACAAACATTGTTGGAAATAGAAAGGAAATCTTTTCAGGAGGAACAAGATAAACTCTTGGCTCAACAACTTAATGAGAAATTGAACAACATGCATGTTAGTGGTGGAAACAACTCTCCTCCATCCATTTCTCCTAAGACTCCATGAAGTGGAAGATGTTTAAGAACACCTTCATGATCTCCTAGCCCTGGAGGAAGAAGGTACTCTAGACGTGATCATTATAGGAGATGAAAACCTCCTAGGAACTCAAAACAACCTTCACAATGTGCTCATCATGGTTCACAATATGGGGGTAGTAGCTCAAGTTTTGACCTCAGCTCCCAAGACTTCATGAAAATGAAACAAGAACCACTCGTCCAGCAGTATGTGGAAAAATATTTAGAGAAAACCAAAGATAAGTTCCTAGAGAGTTTAATCAACAAAGGTGCTAGAGTCCCTTACAATGTTGATGTGGACAAGAGGATTAAGAAGCAAGGTCCATCTCAAGAAGAAGAGATCAAAAAACTTAAGAGCATGATGGAAAATATGTTAGTTTAACATATAAAATAGAGGTCACCAAAATGTAACATAAGAAAAGATGTCAAATTTGAAAATGTAGATATTTGTGTGATGTGTGGGGAAGATAAGATGTTCCTTTTAACCTCAAATGCACAAATGAAAGATCCAAATTGATTAACCCAAAAGAAGGATCAATGCACAAATGAATCATCC
>MU226413.1:3059775-3084402 GCA_018584345.1 Thuja plicata
GTCAGGGTTGAGGTTGACCCTGACCTAGGTCAGGGTCAAGGTCGACCCTGACCCAGAGGGTCAGAACCTCGGGAAATGTGCTAGAGTCTCAGAAACAAAGAGAAAAGGAAGAAAAGAGGGGTAGAACAGGCATATAAGCACATGAAACTCCACGGAAGCATGAAGGTGTCTGAATTAGGACCATAACAGCTTACTAGGGAAGGCTAAAAGGTCTGAACATGGAGTGCTTCCATTTTAAGACGATACAGTTAGCACCCAATAATTCATTCTCATTGGATTCGATTTGTCCTAATCCTTTTGACAAAAGTGTTAACATGAAAGAGTTCCCTAGAAAGGTTGAGATCCCTCAATATGACAAATATGATGGGAATGGAGATCCACATGATCATGTGTGCTATTTTAACACCACAATTTTGGAGTTCCATCAAGATGACTTGTACCTCATGAGATTGTTCCCAAGGAGTTTTAAGGGTCAAGCGATGGAATGGTTTACCAACATAACTCCCCCCGTTAAGACTTTCAAAGAGCTCATCCATAGATTTGTTCAACACTTTGCATACAGTCTTTCAAGATCTATCACCATGTTGGAATTATGTAACTTAAAGCAAAATTAAGGGGAATCCTTTGTTACTTTCTTGCAAAGGTGGAGATGACAATGATCTCGCTACTCTAGAACCATTCCTGAAAATGAAAAGATTGGCATCCTTGTTAGCCAATTGGTTCCTAAAATGTGAAATGAAGTTAGGAAGATGGTTTTTGATTCCTTTGACACCATGGTTTAAACCGCATGTAGGATTGAGGATGTTTTAAAAGAACAAGGAATTTTGGCCAAACATGGAAACAACAACAAAAATAATGGTCAAAATAACAACCCTAACAAGGATAAAGGGAAGAACTCACATTGGAATAGGAATAAACAAGTGGTTAATGATGAAGTTTTGGAGTCCTCCCAACCAAAAGATCAAGTTGTGCTCCACTTTTCTAGTGTTGTTAAAGCCATCAAGCTCAATACATCTAATCAACAAGAGAGCAAGCCAAGATACCAAGATAGGCCTAAGAAAGAAAGACGTCAATTTTCAAAACTTGGTGACTCATATGAGGATGTCTTGGAAAAACTTATCACTAAAAACCTTGCACATCCTCAAGATCCCACAAAGCATTATATACCTGATTTTAAGCCACATTGGTGGGATGAGAAAGCCTTTTGCAAGTTTCACAATTATTGGACATGATATTGAAAACTGTTGGAAACTCAAACATATTATTCAAGATGTCATTGAGAATGGAAAGATTAAGATAGATGGATTGAACACCAATGCTGATCATAAGGCATTAAAAGAACCATTCCCCAAGTATGAAAAGGGGGAAACCTCTAAAGCTAAGAATGGCAAGGCTAAGATCAATTACACTTACACAGATGCGGAGAATACTATCAACGTGCTTTAAGTTGTAGAAGAAAATGTCAACATGATGAGGGGTAAAGATCCCTATGGTTATGATCTAGACATGGAATCTCCTCCTCTCTTTGATGAAGAAGTCATCGTGGTGCTAAGGGGTCCTAACTCTAGAGTGTCATCGCAAGCCCTCAATGTTGCCACATGAAGGCAAGGTCCTGTTGCCATTAGAGGACCCAATTCAAGTCAAATAAGTAAACCTAAGCAAGTGACATCCAAGAATGTCACCTTAAAACCAAAAATCAATCCTAAGTTGAGTTATAACCTTGTTGATCAATTGCAAAGAACCCCAGCTCAAATTTTGATCTTTGAGCTCTTAGAATTGTCCCCAAGACACAAACAATTCCTTGAGGATGCCTTGTGCATGGCGAACATCCCCAAAAACTTAGATGTTGATCAATTCCAGAACATGGTTAACCATTATGCTATCTCTCATTACCTTAATTTTTTGTAAGATGATGATAAAGCTTTGAGCCACCCACACAATTCTGTCATTCATATTGAGGCCATGATCCACAAAACCTGTGTTAGGCGTGTGTTGATAGATGGGGGTGTTGGGCTTAATATTTGTTCCTTTATTCTTTTGAAAGAGTTGGGCTATTCTAAAAAATTCACAGATACCAAGAAAAGGATCACCATAAAAGCCTATGATGAGGTAGAAAGAAGTTCCAAGGGGGTTGGTCGTCCTTCCTGTTAGGATTGGCCCTATGGAAAAAGATATTTTATTTCAAATAGTTGATGTTGGACCCATTGCGTCCAATATCTTACTTGGTAGATCGTGGATTCATGATATGCAAGCAGTGTCATCTACCTATCATCAGTGTGTTAAGTTCCCTTTCAATGGAATAGAGATTTGTATACCCGGGGATAACACTTTATCTATCAATTATATTTCAGCAAGAACTCATGTTCCCCTCAATAGAGAAGTAGAAGATTTTGATGCAACCTTAGCTGAATGTAAAGACAAGCTTAAGTCAGTAGATCTTGGCATGGGAGGTATCAACTCAACTCCCTCACAACATTACCAGTTTCACCCAGGTCTTACAGAAAGACTTCACAAGAAAATAAACCTTCCTCTTCAGCTATGAATTTATTTGGCACGTTTGTAGAGTCCTCGGTGCCTATCCAAGATGAGAAAGAAGAAACATTTTTTTGAGACTGATCTATAGAGAAGAAAAATATATGCACAATGAGAACTTAGCTCCCTCTCCTAAGGCTTATGGAAGAGGGTATACTTTTTTCAAACAGATGGGATATCTTGGACATGGCCCTCTTAATCATAGATTGGATGCTAGAGCTGAACCTCTTGATCATGCTCTTTTTGGACGCAAGTCTAAGAAGCTGGTTGGACTAGGATTTGCAAATCATAACAAGAACACTACTCCTATCCTTAATAAGTAGGATAGTGAATATGAGCCAGAATACATACCTAACTTGACAAATCAACAAGACATGTGTGAATATTGGGTCCCTTCCACTAATCTCCTTTGGGGAGATTCAAATATTCTAGTCGTTAATGTGTCAGTTGCAACTTTATAACAAGATGAATCATATATAGATCTTTTCATAGAATGTCAATGAAATAATCTTGTTCATTTAATGTAAAGAGAGGGTTCTACTCTTGATGACACTAGACCTTCCACATCAAGAGGTCCCAAACCTTCATGGTGTAAACATCCTAGTCACATTTCAGACACAAGTTCATATGAGTATGAATGAGACTCTTTTTCAAAGCCTTCTACAGTTGACATAGATGTTTATGTTATCCATACTTATAGTTCTTAACCCAAGGTAGACGATGAGTCACATGTAGGCTTAGAGGATTTGAACCCACGTGTTTCCTTAGTGGACGATTCTTCACTTGTTAGGACGAATCCTGATTTGGGTAGCTTAGAAGGATGCTTGATGAACTCTGACTCTTCAGTAACCAATGATAATATCATTCACATTTATAACCTTGAACCAGTCGTTGACTTACCTCTTGTTCATCCTGATCTCATTGGTTGGTTCCAATGCTATCAAGAACCTAATCTCTTAACATTTCAAAATGATTATGAGATAGCTTGTTACCTAAATGCCATTGAACCCGTAGTCTCTTCCACTAGTGAACTGGCTACTAGCATGATAGAGCCATACATCAAGTACCTTAGTCACAAGATAAAAAGAAAAGAAAATCAAAAGAATAGGAGTTCTGATGGTGAAAACCACTGTGTGGCGTTGTTAGAACCGAAAAAAGTAAAAATAAATGACATATCCAAGGGTGAAAACCTCTGTAAGGTGCCTAAGGATGAGGTACTTGATCATCTCCCTAGCTACTTTCAAGATAGATCTTGAGTGAAAATATTGAAAATTTTGTTTGTTTCTCCTCATGGGTACATAATTCCTAAGTCTTACAAGTTATGGTTCCCATGTACAAACAACATTGCTGAGTATGAAGCTTTAACAAATGGACTTAAGATGGCCATAGAATGGAGAATCACAGAGTTACACATCTATGGGGATTCACAACTGATAATGAACCAATTTAAAGATGAATATCAAACAAAACATGAGAAAATGGTACCTTACAAGCAAATGGTTGATTCCTTGAAATGATACTTCACATTTGTCACATTTCAACAAATCCTTAGAGAAAAAAACAAAGCAGCTGACACTATAGCTAGACTTGCTTCACTCCTTCAGTTAGACAAACATGAATCCAGATTTGAATTCCTAGTGGAAGAGCTACATCACCCTATCTATGAATCCCCAGAAAGCCATGTCATTTGTACCCTTGTTGGTCATGAGTCATCCCATTATGGTGTCATTTACTCATACCTTTGTGATGGCATTATACCTGAAACCTTTAACCAATCTGAACACAGAAACCTTACCCAAAATGCCTCTCACCATTCCCTTATCTCTGGTGATTTGTATAGGAGGGGTCTAGATGGAACATTTCTTAGATGCTTAGAAAAGGAATAATCTGACCAAGCATTAGTTGACATCTAGAAGGGCATCTGTGGGGGACATTCCAATGGTATTTCCATGGCTCAAAGGTTGCTTAGGGAAGGGTACTATTGGCCTACTATGCAGATTGACGTAGTAGCTTTTGCAAATTCATGTGAAAAGTGTCAAAAACATGACAACTTGATACATGCTCCAGGTAGGGAGCTCATTCCTTCTATATCTCATTGGCCATTTCAGTGATGGGCCTTTGATCTTGTTGGGCAGATTCATCCCAACTCATCAGGTGGACACAAGTTTATTATCACTACTACTGATTACTTCACTAAATGGGTAGAATTTGTCCCACTTTCTGTTGCCTCAGAAAAGATAGTCTCTCTCTTCATTCTGAACCATATCATCTGTCGATATGGAGTGCCTTCTAAGGTTATCACTGACAATGGAGGCCAGTTCAAAAATAAGAAATTTAAACAACTCTGCAAGAAATTCAAGATTAATCAACATTGGTCCTCCATATACTTCCCGCAAGGAAATGGTCAAGAAGAGGCATCAAACAAAACCATTCTTAAAATCTTGCATAGAAAAGTCTATAAGAATGGTAGAGATTAGCACTTACAAATAAATCTGGCTTTGTGGGCCTATAGAATGAGTATTCATACTCCTAGTGGGGCTACTCCTTTTTCCCTTGCATATGGCACTGAAGTGGTGTTACCTTTGGAGTTTGAGATTCATTCACTTAGAGTTTCCCTCAAAGGTCTAGTTACAGATGAATATTACCGTGCCATGAGACTTCAAGAGTTAGAACTTCTTGATGAAAAATGTCAAGCATCATTTGACCATATGAGGGTTTATCAAAAGTGCATGTCTAAAGCCTTCAATAAAAAGGTTTTCCTTAGAGAATTCCAAGTGGGAGATCTTGTCCTATGTGAAAATCCCAAGAATCAACAACATAGAGATTAAAAGGGAAAATTTGAACCTAATTGGCTTGGACCTTACATCATTACAACAAATTTTGGGTCAGGTGCTTATTTACTATCTATAGTAGAGGGATAGCAGCTCCCTCATCCTATCAATGTCTTGCACTTGAAGAATTTCTATCCATGATGCCCATTCTGTCTGGGGGCATCCTTTGTACATAATTATTGATCTTGAAAAATCCAAAAAATGATATATTATCAAAAATTTTAAAAATCAGAAAATGTCCTAAAAAATGATCATCTTAGTGAAAACCTAGCAATAGGTGCTTTGATGTATCTCCAAAAAATTATATATTCCAAAAATACAAAAAAATAAAAAAATCAAAAAATATAGAAAAGGTGCCTTGGTGAAAACCTGGAAACAGGCACCTTGGTAGCAAAAATTTTTAATAAAATCCTAGTGGTGCAAACCTGGAAATGGGCACTACTTGAGGCTTTTTACACCCTTGTTTCTTAGTGCAAGTCCTCGATACTTATCCTTTCTCAATCATGCCTTGTCCTTGTTCCCTCGGTTTGGAATTGGACTTTGTCTTTGTCTAGGAGGGCATAATTGTGTTAGCTTTGGTCTCTTGGATGCGTTGGTCTTTAGGATGCCTCACAAATGATATTTTTCAACACCACCCTAACTATATTTTTTCAATACAACCCTTGACATCGAGTGTTTTTCAACACTTATCAGTTTGGTCCTACCCAGTTTTGTCATGTGATTTTACTTGCTTGCAAGCATTCGATCCTTATCCTCGGAACTCAGTATCAGTTAACACACTTAAATTTTTAAACACAACACTAAATTCTTGAGCTATGTCATAATATTTTCTTTGTGTGTTGACTGTTATTGATTTTTGTTGAGTGTCCTTGTCTAATAAGTTTCTCCAGGATGCATAGCTAGAGGACTTGGGGCATGAGGCATGTTTTTATTTTCTTTCTGCTTGTGGGTATGGTCTTGAAACTCTTGAGTGTCTCTTGTTGTTCTCTTGACACATAAAGGAGATTTGAGGCTTCATCCTTGATTGTTTTTGCACAACCGTTCTTTTGGTAATCCTAGCATCTATGCCCTGATGCGAGCATGGTTTTGCTACATTAAATTGGGTAAGCTAACATCAAATTCATCTTGACCTTTATGCCATTGATTCTTATGTTAGAATCTCTCCACATTCCAATCTGATATAAATCACATTCATATCTTCATAGTTGCACTTGTGACTAGTGATGATTGTGTGATTTTATGATGTCCGTTAATAATGGCCCAGTGATGAAAATAAGTTCGTTAACATTCTCTAATGAATGATGAACACAAAGTCCTATGTTACAGTTTCTCTATTGCAAGTACACCTTTACATTTTTATGTATCTTGAATTTGATGACATGTAACTAATTGAATGTTTGAAGATGTTAAGTTGATGATCATGCAAGGCATTAAATTAGTTAATGTATTGTATTGTCATTGATGTCAACTTGATATAATTTGTATGGTCATGGACATACTGCCAAAGACTTCAAGGAACTGATGAATCAAGGCTATGCTATCAGTAATGCATATAATTCAAGTATTCACTAAGTGATTGCATACACCGACGAAGTGCACACCAATGGTCAGAGTAAAAGAGAAAAGTCACAGTGTTACCCGATGAGAAATTACGTAGCATTACCAATGAGCAAAGTTATAGTGTTGCCCAATGAGAAAAACACATTGTAACCCAATGGATAGAATTACAGTGTTGCCCGACGGAATAGTGAGTTATCACCGATGACTAACTGAAGAGTTGACCGGCAAAAAAGAGAGTTCAGAAAATGAAAAAAATGCTTAGTTGTCAAGAGCTATAAATAGACTTAATGGATACTTGTCATTGTTTTAATCATCCAGATAAAGAGGGAGATAAGTAATTGATTTAAAGCTAATTTGTCCAGTTGGCAAGAAGATCTCTTTGAGATAAAACTAGATTTTTCTTTAAATCTATTGGCGAGAATTGTGGATCACACCAAGAATCAAGAAAGCAAAGAAAATGAGAAATCATGTCTATATAGAGACAAACCTAATTCATTACAAATTGTGGAGTGAACAAGAGAAAAGAGGAAAGATGCAAAAGAAAATCTGAAGGAGAATAAAGTCTTCTTTCAGTCCTGATCAACAAGCTAGAGGAAAGAGCTAGATTCTGTAGACACTGACAAACAGTGAGACAACATCATAGAGAAGAATAGTGTGGAGCAAAGGTACAAGTGATTATATTGATCAGAGAGGTAATGGGCTTACAATAGATCTAAAAATCTGCAATTGAGTTGTATGCATGAACAGATTACTAATGTTTCAGTTTAACCATTGAAGCATCAAGTCTCTTAACCGAGCAGGACGTAAAAGTCTTTTACAATTGAGATACATCCCAAGGAGTATCAAAATGTTTTATCATGAAAGTAACATCAGATATTCCCGATACCTATTGACAGGCCAAGTGAGTGTTTGATCAAGGATGGTAGTATTAGATGCTAGATACTAGGTGACAAACTATTTTTTCAATCCTCTAACAAGGTTACACATAACAATGTGTTTGTAACCTTTAATAGGTTTGGCTCTTAATAGGGCTCACTTCAGAAGAGTGAAAATTTTGGGTACCTATCCCAGTGATTTTTTCCCTTAACAGGTGTTCCACATTAAAAATCCATGTGTTATGTGCTTATGTTTCATTACTTTACTATTTTATATTTCACATATGCAATTCTGGATTGATCGGTATACTCTGCATATTTGCTCTATTTCGATAAATAGTTGACTGCTTATCAATAAACATATAGAAGAAGGTTTAACAAAGCAATCTGACAAGTAGTAAATTGATATAAGTATTTCAAGGCATTCATCTTGTAGGATAGAAGATAACTAGAGGCATAATTTATGGTCATAAGTTTTAAGGGTTGATTTAAGGATTAATTTTTGAGGCCACTGATTCACCCCCCCCTCTTAGTTATTACTAACAATTGGTATCAAAGCTTGTGTGCTTAGAAGGAAGGTTTCAAGACCTAAGCTAAAGATCACAAGATGAACAGACGAGATGTTCCCAAGATGAATAAAGGCAATTTTGCTTCATGGCAGAGCAGAATAAGACTCTACTTATCAAGTATTGGTAATGATGTTACTCAATACTTAGATGCTGAATATGTATTGCTCACAGGAGCACCAACAGTTGAAAAAATGAGAGAGAAGCATGAGCACAACTACATGATGATAGATCTGGCTTCCTCACTCTCTGATCCTGAATTTGAAGATGTCAAAACCTGCAAGACTACAAAGCAGATGTGGGACAAGTTGATGCTTGTACATGGTGGTGACAAGAATGTTCTGAGAGCCAAGGCATAAATCCTTAGAGGAAATTTTGATGATATCAAAATGAAAGAAGGTGAAAACATCACTTAGTACAGCACAAGAATCAAAGAGGTCGTCAATGCTATCCGAGGAGTTAGAGATGTACTAGAAGAAGATACAGTGGTAAGTAAAATTCTAAGAACTTTACTGCCTACTTATGTTATTAGAGTATCTTCCATTCAAGAAATGAGAGAAGTAGAAAATAGAAATGTTACTCTAGAAATTTTAATTGGAAGACTGATTTCATTTGAGATGAATAACTTTGATAATAGTGTCTTACCAAACATAGATTTTGCATTCAAAACTTCTATGAGAATAAGTAAATCAAGTCATAAACACACTATGAGAAAAGATAGTGATAGTGAAAGTGAAGAAGAAGATCTTGATGAAATTGAAGAACTTATGGCTAGAATAATGTAGAGAGGCAAAGGTAAATACAAAAGTAAATTACCACTTTTTTTTTTTAATTGTAAAGAGATTGGACACTTTGCTGCAAGATGTCCTAATAGAAGAAAAGATGAAAGAAGTAATGACAGATCATTTGAAAAGATGTCTGATAGAGGTGATTACAGAAGCTACTGACAATCAGAAAGAAGAGATACCTAAGACTACAAGGACAAAGGAAAGAAGGCCAGTTACCTAGCAAAATGCAAAGATGAAGATATTGACACCGAATCTGATGAAGACATCGAGATGGTGTTTGTAGCAGTGAAAGATGATTCAGATGATGATGAAGAAAGGTATGTAGAAACAACTCTCATATATAAAGTTAGTAAAAATGATGTTTGGATCATTGATAGTGGTTGTACACACCATATGACTGGTGACAAGCAAAATTTTGAGACTTTTGAATACTATAATGGTGGTTCAGTAAGAATGGGTAATGATACACCTTGTCCAATTGAAGGTAGAGGAACAATAATGTTGAATAACTAGATAAAATGTGAAAATGCTTATTGGGTGAATGGATTGAATTATAATTTGTTGAGTGTTTCTTAGTTGAATAATTTAGGTCATAGAGTAGCATTTAAAAATAAGAAGGCAAAGATCTTCAATAAATTAGGAAATCTTATTGGTATTTTGAGAAAACAAAAGGTAACTTATTCCATCTAAATGATACTGACACCACTTGTTTGATTGCTAAAAATGAAGACATATGGTTGTGGCACAAAAGATTGTGTCATGTGAACTTTGACAACATGATAAAGATAAGAAAAAAGAGAAATGTAAGAGGCTTACCAATGATGACTAAGCCTGACAACATCATGTGTAAGAATTATCAAAAAGGTAAGATGACAAAGTCTAGTTTCAAAAGAAAAACCCATACATCTGATGCAATTCTAAAATTAGTCCATACTAATTTATGTGGACCTATGAGGACAAAGATTATTATGGAGATAGATATTTTATTCTCTTTGTTGATGACTTTTGTAGAATGATGACAGTTATGTTTCTAAAAGATAAATCAAAAGCATACAATATGTTTAAATGGTACAAAGCAATGGTTGAGAAACAAAGAAGTAAGGAAATAAAATGCTTAAGATCAGATAGAGGAGGGGAATTCATTTCAAATTAATTCACTAAATTTTTTAATGAGCATGGAATCAAAAGACAGGTCTCTACACTAAGAACACCAGAACAAAATGGAATTGTTGAAACAAGGAACATATCCATAGTTGATTGTGCAAGGACACTGATGATACAAAAAGGGATCACCCAAATCTTCTCAAGGGAAGCAATCAGTACTGTTGTTTACACATTAAATAGAGTACAACTGAAGAAAGACACCAAGAAGACACCTTATGAGCTTTGGTATTGTTACACACCCAATGTAAGTTAGTTCAAAATTTTTGGTAGTCAGTGTTATATCTTAAAAGATGATATAAATGGAAAAATTGACTCCAAGAGTGATGAGGGAATCTTTCTAGGGTATTCCACCAAGAGCAAGGCTTATAAATGTCTCAATAAAGCCTCTAAAAAAATTGTTGAAAGTGAAAATGTAAAGATAGATGAATTTGTAGAAAAGAATGAAAAGGAAAGCACTAAAGAACCAAAGGACTACAATAGGTTTTCTTACAATGAGGAACCAGATACTCTACCCAACCAACAATATAGAGCTCCTGAGCAACAGATCATTGCACCTGAGCATCAGGCTGCAAATACTGATGATCAGAATATTGCTCAAAATGATGCACAAAGTGATGGAGAACAGAATAAAGGACAGAATGATAGACAAAGGATTGAACCTATACTTTCTAGATATGTCAAAAGGAACCATCCAAAGAACTAGATCATAGGAGACAAGAAGGATGACATGAGAACAAGAAGTAAGTCTCTAAATACAAGATGTCTTATTTGTGATTATGAGCCTAAATTTTTCAATACTGCACTTGATAATGATGAATGGATAAATGCTATGAATGAAGAGATTGAGAAGATAGATAAAAACAAGACATGGACACTTGTATCGAGACCAGATGACAAGAATGTCATTGGTACAAAATGGATATTTAGGAATAAGCTGAATGAGAATGGATAAGTCACAAGAAACAAAGCAAGAATAGTATGCAAGGGGTATGCACAAGAAGAAGGGATTGACTATGGAGAGACCTTTGCACCCATTTCTAGGTTAGAAGGAGTAAGAACATTACTTGCTTATGCTTCATATAAAGGCTTCAAGGTATACCAAATGGATGTCAAGTCTGCATTCCTTAATGGAATACTTGAGGAAGAGGTATACATTGAGAAACCAGAAGGGTTTGTTGATCCAGACAAGAGGAAATTGGTATGTAGATTACACAAAGCCTTGTATGGATTGAAAAAAGCACCCCAAGTTTGGTATGAAAGACTTCATTCCTATCTTATAAGTATTGGATTTGTAAGGACTAGTGAAAATAGTAATCTTTTTTTGAAGGAAGATACTGATGCTAACATTTTGATTGCTGAGATATTTGTTGATGACATCATTTTTGGAGGCAATGATATGCTATGCAAATCATTTGCAAATGAAATGAGAAAATAATTTGAGATGTGTATGTTTGGAGAGATCAAGTTCTTTCTTGGTCTGCAGATCATGCAACAAGATGAAGGTAGTTTCATTACACAATCCAAGTACATCAAAGAAGTACTAAAAATATTCAAGATGGAAGAGTCCAAACTAGTTGGAACACCAATGGAAACTAGATTTAAGGTTACAAAGGAGGACAAGTCATCAAAGGTAAATTAGAATTTGTATAGATCAATGATTGGAAAACTCATGTATGTTGTACATACTAGACCAGATATTGCACATGTAGGAATTGTTGCAAGATTTTTTGCTAATCCCAGGGAATCACATATGACTACTATGAAAATAATTATAAGATATCTGAATAATAACAAGGAATATGGCTTACAGTAAAGAAGAGATGGAAAATTTGAACTTAAGTTCTTTATCGACGCTAATTGGGCTAGAAATATTGATGATCGGAAGAGCACAACTAGAGGAGAATCCTTTATGGGTGACAAACTTGTCACATGGATCAAAAAAAATCAAGGATGCATCTCTCAGTCCACTACAGAGGCAGAGTATGTTGTGTGTTGCTGCAAACTGCTCAAATATTGCATGGATCAAACAATTAATGGAAGGTATGCATATGCAAATTCTAAAATCAGTGATTATCTATTGTGACAATACCAGTGCAATAAATATTTCCAAGAATCCAGTCATGCATGCTAAAACAAAGCATATTGCCATCAAGTATCATTATTTGAGAGAACAAGTTTAGGAAAAGGAAGTGATACTTGAGTATGTGCAATCAAAGGAACAATTGGTCGATATCTTGACCAAGCCAATGCCCAAGGATGCATTTTAATACTTGAGAAAAAGACTAGGGGTCAGACTTGTTAGTGTTTTTCCCTGACCTTGTCAAAGAAAAGGATAATTAATGAGGATCAAACTAATCCTCCTACACTTCAAGCTCAAAAGGCTTAGGCAGGTGTACCTATTGGATTCACTCCTTTTAGTGAATCATGAGATGGATTCCTTCCCATCACACTTGATATGACAATCATTTACAACTCTTTAAATAGAAAAGTAAATTGAATTGATTTTATGGTTTGATGATGACAATTGCATAAAGAAGCAAAGACCAGTGCCTTTTCTATTGGGAAACAGAGTCATATAAACATACATTCATAGAAAACCCTCTAAATCCAAACATACAGGACCCAAATGAAGTGCCTTACAAATCATTCTTTTCACTCCAACACCTGGACATCAAATTCATGTGAAACCTTGAAACCTCTAAATTTGTCTATAAGATTTACTCTTTCCTTGAAAGAAACTAAAACAAAAATTCACAGTTACCTTATAACTGGTGCACTAAAATGCCTTACAAATTTATGCACAAAGATTCAAGATCAAACACATACATTAGAAAAATAATGGAAGGGGATTCCATTTGCTTTTCATTAAAAACTTTTGATTCAATACATTTACACAACAAAGAACTCAAAACAAGACACACAAAATTAGAAAGCTGCCTTGCAGCATTAATTTCACCATCCCTGTACAATTGAGAAGATAAGAGATATAGAAGAATGAGAAAAACCAATTCTGTCACTGACACCTGTCCTTCTCCTAAAATATCTACAACTGATTCTTTCTCTAACTACAAAAATCTGATTTGATCTGGACTCAAAAGGTCTGTAAAATCAGAATCCTTGTTCTGAGACCTTTCCGGTGATATATGATACTCCATATTTTGGATAAAATTTGTCCTCTAAAACATTAATCAAACTTTGCCTTCTCGTGCATATTTCCTTTAACAGTTTGAAATATTTGAATTTCCATTTATAAACCTTTTCAATAGTTAGAATATTGAATTATATCTGATATTTCATTTTAACATTTGAATTTTGCAGCATTTTAATACCCTTTTCTCTACATATTTCCCAGACTGCACCACATGCCAGCCTTTGATTGGCCTAGAAATCCACCTCTACATCTTCACTTGCTTCATTTGGCCTTTGTGAGTGTGCGAATGAGCTTGATCACTCAGTCGCAACACCTTTTTACTGCAATGCAAACCATGCACAAGTGCGCGATGAGCTGAACCACACACTCATGACACTTTTTATCACCTTGGAAAACTTGGGCGACTACGTGACAAGAACATCTTGGGTTTGTGACTAAGCAACTAGAAGCTGCGCGATTGCACGATGAGCTTGGCCGCTCACTCGTGAGTCATTTTGATCATCTTGATCTTCATGCGTGACTGCACGATGAGCCAATTCTTGGGTCCGTAATTATGCGATGAGCTCTGTCTTGAGCTTACGCACCATTTCAGGCACCTCGTCGAACCAACGCGATGATCTTAGTCACACAGTCACGAGTCAATTCTGAAACCTCCTTTTTCTGGTAGGAGTGAGCGATTGGTTTCCATGTTTCCACCACATGTCCACCATGTCATCACCTCCATCTGGCGCTATTTCTTCAAAATTTGCTTACCTATCATCTGGGCATGAAAACTGAGGCATGAGTCACCTGTGCACATGGATAGAGCCTCCACTTAAACTTCATATTACTATGTTTTCATTCTTCTATATAAACATTGTAAATTTCACCCACGACATCAATGTGGGACTAAATCCTTTGCATTTTAAACCCTTCTTATGTATTTTACTTTGAAATTTATGGGCCCACCATGCACTGTACTCCTCCAGCCAAGGGGCCCATCAATGGGGCTCTTGGCTCTTATTTAAATAACAATATAAGTGCTACAGTATTTAAACATTCCAGAAGACTCTCACTTGGCAAATGTGGGATAATGCTCTTTCTTTCATTTTCCATATCAAGCGTCGACTCCTTTGCACTTGAATTCTACCTTCATTCTAGGCTTTGGTTTATTCTTCCTAAGTTCAGGCCCTTTCAACTAGCGCAGACATCAGTCTTTGGTCCATGCACTGACTTTGATCTTTCCATTACCTCAAAAGTTTATTTATGTTTGCTTTAAAACTTTTTCTTTGGCATTCTGCGCTGACCCACATCCATTTCATGTGCCTTTGCAATGAAATGCATTGGCTTGGTGTAACCATGCGCTTGGGCTTGGAAGTTTAAATTCTTTTAAACTTCTATTTATGCATCACGCAGGTCTTTCTGTTGTTTTACACCTGCGGCTTGAAATTTTTTTTTAAATGTTTTAAACACTTGCATAAAACTTGCCTAATGCATGGGGTTTGCTTTTATTACACCTGCCAATTGCATTTTCTTGAATTGTTTTGTTGTCTCCTATCAATGTGTAAGCTCCATTCAATGCATTGTTTTCTCCCTTGATGCCTTGCATAGGCTTTTGTCTTTATACTGGGCTGACTTTATGGTCTGCGCAACCTTTTATTTTATCTCCAAAACACACATTGCGATGGACTTCCTCCACCATTTGCAATGAATGTCTTTAAAAAAAACATACAATATATCCCCCACAAGCATGCGCAGCTTCCTATTTGGTTTTCAAATATTGCGTGGCCTTTTTTATATAATGCGCTTCATGCCTTTGGCAGGCTTCAAACATTGACTAAAACTCCATTGGTTGTTTTGTCTGTGCTCCCAAATGCAGCTCCATTCAGACCCAACTTTGTCCTCTATTTTGGCATTTGCTACTTGTAAAATGTTTCATGCCTTCCCTTAATTCAGTGCATATCCCTTAATTTTCCCAATGCATTGGGTATATAGCGCAATCTGCAATTTTTTTATGTTGTTTGAAAACTCCATCACAAGCTGCGTAGAGTCCTCATGAAACTGCATGAAATGTTTAAAATTTCATCCATATTGTTGCGTGAGTATCCCTTGGCTTTACAACTACTAAATGCATCTTGCAATGTATGTTAACACATTATGAAACCTCTAATTTCCTTCTTACTATGCGGTGTATCATGCATTTTAAATGCTCTGACTCCCCTCTCATATGTGTTGCGCAGGGTGTCAATACAATTATACTTATTAATTTTAAACTCCCTTTACTCATACATAGCCCCCTGTGGTTTTTTTCTGCCAATGTACATCTGGAAAACATTTTAAACCTTCAACTACTTGCGCAATGTGCTTTGCAAAGTTTTTTTTTAACCTTTCACCATGTTTAGTGCAATATGTTATGACATTTGCATTTAAAATGAAAAATCACTTGATGATTTTTGCAAACTATGCAAATTGTATTTGCAAAACAAATACTTATGAATTGAGAGTATATTAAAACTTAACTTCCCCCAAATTCATTTCTCATTCATGCTAAAATCTCCTGACTTGTTGCACAAGGCACTGTAACTCGAATACAAATGTATTTGAAATTTTAGATTCCTCCATTGTTTGCGCAAGTCCCCTTTTATTACTTCAAGACTATAGAGATGAAACCATTCTTCTAGAAGGCATCATGACAAAGTTACTACAAAGAATAAATGGGATATGTTTCAGAGACCTGACAGTGATCTTTATGCCATGTTAGAACATTCTTGTACATCCACCTTGCAGTGACATCAAACATGTTAATATCATATAATTTGGACTTGCAAATAATGAACTAGAGATTGCTTAAAACCAACGTGTATATTTCTGCAAATTTTTCCCATAAATAGAAAATAACCTTAGGAACTAGTCTCAAAAACTGACTAAAAGACCCTCTATAAATATTGGGACTAGAAAAAAAACCCTTCTCTAGCATCTGAACAAATTTCATCAACTGGACTAGCTTGAAAAGATTTGGGCTTCAAGATAATAACATGCACAGTGGGCGATTTTATTATATTTTGCAATTGGGAGTTTGCAAACCTTGCCAGAAGTGTGACTTGAAAAGATACCAGATCACCCCTTGAAGCTTCTTCATTTGGTGGAATAATTCATTCATCATCATTGAATACACATGCTGAAGGGATTTCCTAGATTCATCCTCAGGTACAAGATGTAACTGTTAAAACTTAGAAATTCAGAAAATAGTGCAAGTGCAATATGCTAAAACAACATAAACTTTATCCAGATCAGTCATTGAAAGATTAGCAAGATATGCTCCGAGACTTCACCATCAGGTCAGATAGTACACTCACATGCCATGAGAATGATTCCACAATTTTTTCTTGAAAAAAAATTTCAAACAAAAAATTATCACTTTCTGAATGTGATCATTCAACAAACTTCAATTCTGTTTTGTACTGCAAATTGCACAAAACTGTGTTTGATTCTGATTTCCAAAACTAGACAAAATAAACCTTTAGAGTTTGACCATCTGGAACTTGATTCACTTTCAGACATGGAACATGAATATTTAATCTACTTGCTCCGATGATCAACTGATTAATAGGCATTAATCTACAAAGTTAGCACTTAAAAGACTTTTCTGAACTTTAACACAGTGAAAATGCATAAACTGGATTTGGAAATAGCATGGAAAAGTGATCAACTCGATTGGCAGGAGTCTGAAACTCTTCAAATAGGTACATTATCAATTTTTCAACATGGGGGAACACTCAATTATGTAGGGAACCCTACCGGATACAACTTATAGAAGCTCAAAGTAGGTTATTTCATAATTCTGCATTTTGAACAAAATAGAGAAATAGGACAGTTTCGTAGGACCGACTTTGGGGAATCCAGAAACTTATCAAATGGATTCAAAATTACTTAGGATTTGAAATATAGGCGCTCTGATATACATGCTCAACATTCCCAAATTGGTGACCCATGAAACACAATTAGATGCAAGTTTATCAAATGCAAACTGGGCCCGTTACAACAAATTGACACTTAGGCAGCAAATGCAGAATTGATAAGTGCTTAAAATGAGACATCACCAACTAACCCAAAAATTGAAATTGACACACTAGGATGTCTTCATATTCCTAAATAAGAGTGATGAACACCTGACATGTATGAAAAATATCAGAATTCCATCCGGGCAAATAGGCTGAAAAGCACTTATAGGGGGTCAAAATGCAAAGCACTAAATAGACACTCAAAAACCCTTGTTCTATTTTTGAGTACCAACAGTGGCTCTATCTAGGGATGTGTGCCCCATGAAGGCATGTAGATAATTTAGAATCATTGGTACAGTAGACCATTCACAAAGAAATCAGATTTTCTCTCTTTCTCTTCTCTTTATTCTCCTCTCAAACTGGGAATCTTTATTGTAAACCACACACCACACAACTGAAAACAATGCAACTTCACAAATATACAAATTATTCACAAAATCCATAGGCCCTTCCTCATCTGAAATCAACACTTACACCTATAAAAAAAATATGGTTCTCATCTCCATGAAACACGGGTAAACTGAAAACATCACTTTCATCTGCTTGATCCAACCCACTGCCACAAATCTTCAGCATATCACATATAAAATAATCAATACTTTTACTATCAATATGCATTAGGAAATCACAAAAGTACAAAATGTGTTGATCACTATGTAACACAAGGTTGTCACATTCTTTTAAATTTCCAACCAGTTGAAAAGAAAAATATTCCAAATCCACTACATGGCTGGAAGGATGCTGATTTACTTCAACTAATGCTTGGACATCAAAGGAAAAAGATTCATATTCCATCCAATGTGTATCATGCAAGAACTCAAGTGAATCATGATGAACTATCACTTGTGGCTTCATATTTAGTTCATTCTGAGAAACATCAACATGCTGAATTGGAAAAAGAAAAGACTCATTTTCTGTCTGATAGCTGACATGTCCTTGGTGATTCATTTCAACATTTTTAAATGACAATGCATCAACACTTTCATCATCATCCCATGCTTGCAAAAATGAACATACCTCTGGCTGAAGCAAATAATCTGAAGTAGAATCTGAATCCTATCCCAGCTCCACACCAAACATTTCAAAATGTGGCTCCAATAAATCAGAAGACAACTCATTATACACATTCACATCTTGGCACATATCTCCTTGGTATAAATAACTGTTATAGGAGATATTATCAACATGATTAACTTCCTTTTGGCAAAGCATTGATTCTTGCTGAAAACTTTCAAAGGTCGGTTCATACAAATCTGACATTGACCCGCCTGCAATAACTTCATATTCATTTTCACGGTTCTTAGGATCAATAACTTTGCATGAAAAGTCATAAGATGAAAGCATACAAATTGAAAAATCAGTCTTATCACCATTGTTATCCGACACAAAATAATTCAATATTGTCTCAGGAAAATCAGCATCTTCACAATTATCTCTAGTATATGACATGTCTTCATATTCTTCAGATGGTTGCACATAAACCATTACTTTATCCTCAAAAAAAGGAGAGTCATTGTGAATCCATGGATCTTCTTCCTCAACTGATTTCTCACACATATCCTCACTATCAGCATCAAAAAAATCCGATAAAAGTTCATCATTTGAGGCTACAAAATCATCATCTGATAAAACACTTGTCCCCTCTTTACTTTTCACATTTTGTTCTGAACCACAATTTAAATCATGGTTATTAAGATCGCCAGGGATAAAGATACTTTGACAGTGATTTTCATTTATCAATCCACACCTATCTAGTGTTTTTGATATATTATGACAGAGAATTACCGCAGATGGAAAACCCCTTGGAATGATTCCATATCTTAAATTATTTTCAATGCCCATTGTTGTTACAAAAGCCTGATGCAAAGTTTTGGGCTGCTTGTCTCTTAACAAGTAATTCATCTTTTTACCAAATGCCCCAAAATAAACAACCAAACAAAAAGAATCATTCAGTCTGAACTCCATTGGGATTTGACCCAATATTTCTACAAATCTAAGATTGAAATGAGGAACCAACTCACCATTCTTTACTTTTATCTCCATGAAATTCTTCATCGCTGTAACTGGATTAATCTCTTTACCAAATCTCTCCACAAATGAAGATCTTAACTCCTCCCATGAAAATATAGAACATTCTGGCGAAAAGGAGAGCCACCACCTTGCATCATCTACTAAAGACTGGATAAATAACCTCATAATGTTGTCCTCATATTCAATATCAAAATATTCAATTAAATCCATGAACTTTTTACAATGTGTCTCAGCATTCTCATCTCTCTCAACCCTAAATCTAGGCAATTTTTCTCTGATTTTGGGTGGAAAAGCATTTGGGTAACCATGAATACCTCTAAAATTTAGAGCTGCATACAATTTATTACTGAAACCCCTCTAAATTGCAGGGTTCTTGCTGACTGGAACCCATGGTTAAATGAATTACCAATTTCTTTCCCAAATGAGCATGAGATCAAAATATAAACATATTTCTCAAAAGTGTACATAATATATTCAGCAACCGAGAAGCACTTCAACTTATCACCATTAATTCCTTTTCTTAGTGCTACTTCACTTCATAAGGAACATTTATTTTACATGAAAATATGAGGATTACCTGAAAGGAAATTGCAGTTGCTACTCTTATTTCTTTGACTGGAAATTTGGCAGATCTAGAGCCTTCTTGATAGCTCCATCGAGTTCATTTCAACATAGAGTCGCCACCTCCTAGCAGAGGAAAATATTCAAACAATAAAAACCATTTGACATATATACTTTATTTCTAGGTTCTCTCAAACCAGTGAAGCCGCACAATCCTTTTTATATTCTTTGCAATAAAATACTTCCAAGGTATCCTTCCACAAATATGAAACTACTTCCAGATTCTATTAGCTTGACTCTTTCTTTCAAAACCAAATTCTTGGGTTAACATAGTAAATGAAAGAAAATAACTCTGCTATTTCACTGACCATTCAACTTCAGCAATTCCCCAGTAGAGTCATCATTCTATTAGTGTTTTTCCCTGACCTTGTTAAAGAAAAGGCTAATTAATGAGGATCAAACTAATCCTCCTACACTTTGAGCTCAAAAGGCTCAGGCGGGTGTACCTATTGGATTCACTTCTTTCAGTGAATCATGAGATGGATTCCTACCCATCACACTTGATATGGAAATCATTTACAACTCTTTAAATAGAAAAGTAAATTGAATTGATTTTATGGTTTGATGATGCCAACTGCATAAAGAAGCAAAGACCAGTGCCTTTTCTATTGGGAAATAGTCATATAAACATACATTCATAGAAAACCCTCTAAATCCAAACATATAGGACCCAAATGAAGTGCCTTACAAATCATTCTTTTCACTCCAACACTTGGACATCAAATTAATGTGAAACCTTGAAACCTCTAAACTTGTCTATAAGATTTACTCTTTCCTTGAAAGAAACTAAAACACAAATTCACAGTTACCTTATAAATGGTACACTAAAATGCCTTACAAATTTATGCACAAAGATTCAAGATCAAACACAAAGTCATCAAACAAATACTGGAAGGGGATTCCATTTTCTTTTCATTAAAAACTTCTGATTCAATTCATTTACACAACAAAGAACTCAAAACCAGACACACAAAATCAGAAAGTTGCCTTGCAGCATTAATTTCACCAACCCTATACAATTGAGAAGACAAGAGATATAGAAGAATGAGAAAATCCAATTCTATCACTGACACATGTCCTTCTCCTAAAATATCTGCAACTGGTTCTTTCTCTAACTGCGAAAATCTGATTTGATCTGGACTCAAAAGGTCTGCAAAATCAGAATCCTTGTTCTGAGACCTTTCTGGTGATATATGATACTCCATATTTTGGATAAAATTTGTCCTCTGAAACATTAATCAAACTTTGCCTTCCCGTGCATATTTCCTTTAACATTTTGAAATATTTGAATTTCCATTTATAAACCTTTTCAATAGTTAGACTATTGAATTATATCTGATATTTCATTTTAATATTTGAATTCTGTAGCATTTTAATACCCTTTTCTCTGCATATTTCCCAGATTGCGCCATGTGGCAGCCTTTGATTGGCCCATAAATCCACCTCTACATCTTCACTTGCTTCATTTGGCCTTCGCGAGTGCACGACTGAGCTTGATCGCTCAGTCGCAACACCTTTTTACTGCAATGCAAACCATGCACAAGTGCATGATGAGATGAACTACACACTCATGACACTTTTTTATCACCTTGGAAAACTTGGGCGACTACACGATGAGCATATCTTGGGTGCACGACTGAGTGGCTTGAAGCTGCATGATGAGCTCGACCACTCACTTGTGAGTTATTTTGGACATCTTGATCTTCATGTGCGACTATGCGATGAGCCAATTTTTGGGTCCACGACTGTGTGACGACCTCTATCATGAGCTCGCGCACCATTTCAGGCACTTGTCAAACCAGCGCGATGAGCTCATTTGCATAGTCACGAGCCACATATGAAACCTCCTCTTTCTGGTGTGAGTGAGTGACTGGTCACCATGTGTCTGCCACGTGTCCACCATGTCATCACCTCCATCTAGCGCTACTTCTACAAAATTTTCTTACCTGTCGTCTGGGTACAAAAAATGAGGCATGAGTCACCTACGCGCATGGATAGAGCCTCCACTTAAACTTCATATTACTATGTTTGCATTCTTGTATATAAACATTGTAAATTTCACCCACGACATCAATGCGGGACTAAATCCTTTGCATTTTAAAGCCTTCTTATGCATTTTACTTCAAAATTTGTGGGTCCACCATGCACTATACTCCTCCATCCAAGGGGCCTTCCAGTGGGCCTCTTGACTCTTATTCAAAAAAAAATATAAGCGCGACAGTATTTAAACATTCCAGAAAACTCTCACTTGGCAAATGTGGGATAATGCTCTTTCTTTCATTTTCTCTGTTTAGCGATGGTCTTTTGTGTAGGACTCCTCCATATCAAGTGCCGACTCCTTTGCACTTGCAGTCTACCTTCATTCTAGGCTTTGGTTTATTCTTCCTTAGTGCATGCCCTTTCAACTAGCGCAGACATCAGTCTTTGCTCCATGCATTGACTTTGATCTTTCCATTACCTCGAAAGTTTATTTATTTTTGATTTAAAACTTTCTCTTTGGCATTCTACGCTAACCCACATCCATTTCATGTGCCTTTGCAATGAAATGTGTTGGCTTTGTGTAACCATGTGCTTGGGCTTGGAAGTTTAAATTCTTTTAAACTTCTATTTATGCATCACACAGGTCTTTCTGTTGTTTTACACTTGCGGCTTGAAAAGTTTTTTTAAAATTTTTAAATACTTGCATAAAACTTGCCTAATGTGTGGGGTCTACTTTTGTTACACCTGCCAATTGCATTTGATTGAATTGTTTTTTTATCTCCTATCAATGCGTAAGCTCCATTCAATGTATTGTTTTCTCCCTTGATGCCTTGTGCAGGATTTTTTCTTTATACTAGGCTGACTTTATGGTCTGCGCAACCTTTTGTTTTATCTCCAAAACACACATTGTGTTGGACTTCCTCTACCATTTGCAATGAATGTATTTTAAAAAAAACATACAATATATCCCTCACAAGCATACACGGCTTCCTATTTGGTTTTCAAATACTACGTGGCCTTTTTTATGTAATGCGCTTCATGCCTTTGGCAAGCTTCAAACATTCACTTAAACTCCATTGGTTGTTTTGTTTGTTCTCCCAAATGCACCTCCATTCAGACCTAGCGCTATCCTCTATTTTGGCATTTTCTACTTGTAAAATGTTTCATGCCTTCCCTTAATTCAGTGCATACCCCTTAATTTTCCCAATGCACTGGGTATATAGCGCAATCTGCAATTTTTTATGTTGTTTGAAATCTCCATCACAAGCTGCGCAGAGTATTCATGAAACTGCATGAAATGTTTAAAATTTCATCCATATTGTTGTGTGAGTATCCCTTAGATTTATAGCTACTAAATGCATCTTGCAATGTATGTTAACACATTATGCAACCTCTAATTTCCTTCTTAATGTATAGTGCATCATGCATTTTAAATGCTCTGACTCCCCTCTCATATGTGTTGCGCAGTGTTGTTAGTAAAAACTGAGAGGGGGGTGAATCAGTGGCTTCAAAAATATTTTTTTATTCTAACCACCAATCAAATAAACCTCAGATTATTATGTTCCTTACAAGATGCATGCCATGAAATACTTATAATGATTGACTATTTGTCGGTTTTCCTTTTCTGGCCTTATTCTCCTTGATTATTGATAAGCAGTAAAACTTATTTACCGACACTCAATAAATATGACGAGTATACCGATAAATCTAGAAATACATATGTGGAATGTAAAATAGAAAAGTAATAAACCATACACACATAACACTATTGGAATTATGATATTTTTGTCATCAGTGAAAACACTTAGTGAAAACACTTATTCGATTTTGAATGCTTACCGAGCTCATCACTCAGTCCACAGCCTATACCGAGCATTCACCGGTTAAACAGTTCATACTGAGCAGAACAGTGGTCACCGAGCATATGAACAGTTTAGCAGCGGTTACCGAGAAGAGCAACATGTACCGAGCAGATGGTAGTCACCGAGCTCCACCATAACTACCGAGCCATCAGTTGAAGCCAACCGAGAAATCAGTTTCTACCGAGTCACCAGCGGTTACCAAGTGACAATATAGCTACTGAGTCACCAGCGGCTACCGAGTTCCAAGATACACTTCGGGACTAGTATGGACCGAGCTTCTACTCTTACCGAGAGCATGATGATGCTGAGTATTGTAGTGGATGCCGAGTATCAGAAGATCACCGAGCCAGCTTGAGGAACCGAGCTTCTACCGACTCAGTAATATTTTGTTCACTTATGTAAGGCCGACTTAAGAATAAGTTTATGTTATTATTTTGTATAAGGCCGACTTTGTGAAATGTAAATTGTAATTATGGATGGTATATATATGTAATGTATTATACCATCTGATGTATGGAATTATGTAAAAGTATGAATATGCGAAATTAGAAAGAGCAGAGCAGAGACTGCAATAAGGCAGCAGAACAGAGCATTTTCGCAAAGGAGCAGAATTGACATATCTATCT
>MU226413.1:3097198-3116890 GCA_018584345.1 Thuja plicata
AGTGAGTGTTTGATCAAGGATGGTAGCATTAGATGTCAGATACTAGGTGACAAACTATCTTTTAAATCCTCTAACAAGGTCACACCTAACAGTGTGTTTGTAACCTTTAATAGGGTTGGCTCTTAACATGGCTCACTTTAGAAGAGTGAAAATTTGGGGTACCGGTCCCAGTGGTTTTTTTCTCTTAACAGGGTTTCCATATTAAAAATCCATGTGTTATGTGTTTATGTTTCATTACTTTACTGTTTTACATTTCACATATGCAATTCTGGATTGATCGGTATACTTTGCATATTTACCGTGTTTCGGTAAATAGTTGACTGCTTGTCGGTAAACATATAGAAGAAGGTTTAACAAAGCAATCTAAAAAATAGTAAATTGATATAAGTATTTCAAGGCATTCATCTTGTAGGACAGAAGATAACTAGAGGCATAATTTGTGTTTATAATTTTTAAGGGTTGATTTAAGGATTAATTTTTGAGGCCACTGATTCACCCCCCCCCCCCATCTCTCAGTTATTACTAAAAACATTGTTAGACTTCATGTTAGTTTGCATTTTAGGCTGCATTATGAGTTTGAGAGGGTTTCCTTCATCTTTATTGTGGACTTTTAATCAACTATGGTCATGTTTTGATCTTCATTTCCTTATCTTCTTTCGTGATCTCAATCAAAATTTTCTATCTTAAATAGTTGATTGATTTTGGGGAATTCTCTTTCTTAAGGAAAATTATCTTTCTTCTCTCCATTTCTTTCCACCTCTTCCAAACTTCTATATTCCATTCACTTTCACCCCAGTTCTTTTCGTCTAATTCATTAACCTTGGGGCATAATCTTTCATGCTTGATGATCTACCTTGGTTCTATGATCCTTATATCTTTCATCTTACATCGAGAACCTTTTCTTTAGTTTGATTTGATCAAATTTATTACTTTTCTATTTCTCCTATATCTCATTTTGATTTCGATCACGAGGTGGCATTACCCATCAAACTTCAATCCTTGACTCAGCTTTATCAATCCTGTCAATTTCTCTGCTTGGGGAAACCTTGGTTGAGATTCTTATCTTTGACATGTCAATTACCTATTTACAGGGGTATAGACCTTGTCTTTTTCAATCAACTTATCTTTTTCCTGATGTGTTCTCATCCGTCGATCACACGTCTGGGTTGTTTTGTGATCCCAAATCAATCTCACACTTCAACTGTATTCTTTGACTACATGTGTTCCCATAAAGATCACACATTATTCAAAGAGGGGCAAATGTATGCACCCTAAATGGTCGCTTAGACTATGGGCCCCCATTCTTCAATTTATCAAATTCCTAAATCAATGCTTTGCAATATTTTTAATTCACATCAATTTCCTTGATCAAATCATAATTAATTCAATTATTTCAATATTTCCTAAGGTTTGATCATTTCATCAATTATCTTTATTAATTAAAAGAAAACAATGCCTTTTTATTAAATAAAATAATCTTATCTTATTTTATTAAAATCTCTCTTAATTAAATAATATTATTTTATTTAATTAAAATATCACTTTTTAATTAAATAAAATAATCTTATTTAATTAAAAGAAAATCCTTCTTTTAATTAAATAAAACCCCCACTTAAATCCCTCTTTGTGTTGAAAAAGGAAATAAATTAAATAAAAATAAATAAAGTTCCTTTTTTCTACACATATTCCTAAGTGGTGGGCTTCTTGCCTCTTAATCGTAATCTTTGATTTTACCTTTTGAAGATATGAGCACATGGATCAACCTAGATTTAATCTCCACCATTGCTCATTTATTTTTGCTTCTTAATCTCCACTGTCCATTGCTCTTTATAAGGAAACCTCTCCTTCTCATCAAAGGACAAATTTTTTTTATGCTACATGTTTGGAGAGCAATTTTGGAGGAGAATTTGAGCACTTGAGCTTGGATATTGCAACTTCTCTCTTCTTGTCTTCTTCTCTCATGCCCGCATGGCAATCCACTTAGATTAATTTTGCACTTGCATATTATATTAGATTCATGTTTCCTTTCATAGATTAATCTTGCATTTGTATTTCCTTTCATAGAATAATCTTGCATTGTTATCATATAGAATAGCTTCCATTTTCATTTGCATGCATACTTGATGATCATGGAGACTAGCATTCTTGCTTTTCATCTTTGAATCTCTCATTTTATGGTGTACTTTCATGGGCACAAACTAGGTCAATCTGAGGGCCTCCATTACAAACCCTTGCACTCTATGAATAGAGAGCTATGAGTCACCATTTGAGACCTCATTGTTGAGAAATTTTGGATACAATGATTCCTAGAAATATGTCAACATTTTAGCACACAGAAGGAATCAATGGAATAGGGAGGAAAAGAACAATACCATTGCAAGGATTTACCTCAGAAGGTTCTAGTAAAAAATTTAGCCATGAATAAATTGATCGTGAGAGATATCACTACACAATGGTTGGAAAGTTTTGACATGGTTTAAAGGACCACCTTTACCATTGTAAGAATCTATACAATTAATTTCTATGTATTGAGGGATAACAATATGGATTATATGTAAGTAAAAAGGACTCGCAATGTTACAAGTAGGAATGTTGAATTTGGATTGGGCCAAAGAAGCACTTTATTGTTGCAAAGAAGACACGGTTTGAGAAAAGCTATTAATGATAGAATCGATAGAAATATTGGTAGGAGACATGTGTAAAATATTTGGACCATTATGGGAAAAGGAAGGAATAGCAGAATATGAAAAAGGAACACTACTATAAGTGGGCATGGATGACGGTAAAGAGACACATGGAACACTTGAAGGAGTAGTGGAAACAGTAGGACTACGAATACTAACATGTGTAGGATTAAGGTTTTGAACAAAAATAGTTATGATAGGTAGAGCGTAAGTAGATACACTAGGAATGGAGGTACATATAAGCATGGAGGTTTCAACACTAGTGATAGGTGAAGTAAGACCTAGCTATTGGGGACAATATCTAATATGATTGATATTGTTATCAATGAGATGAGAGATACTATGTAAGATATTAACACCATTTTCATTATTATGAATTATCTCCTTCAAGTGGTCCTCTACAATGGAGATGATCTCAGGATTTGAATATTCTTGTCCTAACCTTTGCTCAAATTTGTCAAAGTCATGGGAAATATTTTGAACATGCATAGGAGGGAATCTTAAGGCCTCATTGTCATCATGAGAAGATTGAGAAGATTTTTTCTCAATAATAGGAGGAATGTGATTAGTAGGCATGTTGGTCTCATCAAGATTCCTAGGAAAAATAAAGGAATCAAGATCAAAGGAACCCACAAGTCTACAAATTCTCCTAACCAGAATACTATAGGTAGGACTTAAGGTAATAACACTTGTGCATGAGAATGAAAGAGGAATAGATCTAATGCAAATATTAAATTTGAAAGAGATATACAAATCAACTAAGTATAATAGCATTTTTTTAATGAAAAGAACATCTAACCATCAAATATGAAGATGTAATGAAATGCATACAAAATTGATCTATACATGTATAGAAGATATAAATACCAATATTAGAAGTATGCAAGAAGAGTCACATTCACCAAAAATGTACATATAGGAAAATTATGATGGGAAGCAATACAATTAGGTGCTTACATCCTATCTTCCCAATTGCACATTTGGAAGGAAGATTCCTCCACTAGGCTCAAGAGGATACTCAAGCACTAAATAGGGGTAGTGGTCCTTTTCTAAATATGAAATTAATGAAAATGATAGGACGATTGCAATGTAGATGAAAAAATGGACAAGTAGGTGAAAAACTGTGAGTAATAGACTGATACAGAATGACATAGAGTTTTAACTAATAGAAATGGAAACCATAAGATAGATGTGACTTGTACCTAAATTTTGAGAGCTAAATGAATGGTATATAATGTTTGAAACATTCTATTTCATGTGTTTTTGTCTGAAATTTTCAGGGAACTTTCGATTGTATATGATCTTTCTAGCTTTCAACCAATAGATCCATAACCTGTTCTTGCACATAGAAAAATAGGGAAAATGGTTGTCTAAATGGGTTTTCTTTGGTCAAACCCATGTTTAGGAAGGAACCTTAAAAATATAGCAAACTTGCATAAAGGAAAGTATGTAAAAAGGTAAATATTTGATTCACCTTTCATAAACCCTCACGGATGGATGTAGAAATTGTCCATACCCACAAAGATGCTTTAATGTACTAGAAATCAAGGATTTTCCCTTGAAATGTAGAGTAGGAATCAAGGGTGCCCTCACAAATGCATGGATATATGATTGTCATTCCTACATCTTAAATGTAGATATGCTTGCTACTCACTTGCAAAGAAGGAGAATGGATGAGAATGAAAGAAGGATCTTCTTGCTTGATTGATAATTCCTCTACTTGGTCATAATGAGAGAGAAGATTGCTTCAATTGGGGAATATTTTCATTAGCTAGAATGATCTTTAAGAATTGGATACTTGGAGAACTTGAGCTTGGATGAATATTCCCCTCAGCTGTAGTTCCCACCACCCCTGAAACCTATCTATGCTGACCTTACATCATAATACCCTCCACAAAACCCTTTGTATTCACCCACTCAATTTGACCTGTATCTCATGAGTGGGATCAATGTGCCAGCAAATAACAATCCTCCACTAGCCAATTCAGAATGGGAGGAAATGAAGAATTCTTTAAAAGAGCTACGTCCTGGAACTGAAGCAGAGACCTTCAAATTTGAGGAAGTTTGTCCTTACCCGTTTGATAGATCTATCAATGTCATACCCTTCCCCAAGCACTTTGAAACACCCAAGTTTTTCAAATATAGGGGGAAGGGAGATCTTGCGAGCCACGTGAAATAATTCTACATGGCATGCCAAGAAGTGGCCTATAATGATAACTTCCTCATGAGGCTATTTCCCAAAAGCTTAGGAGGGACCGCTCTTGAGTGGTTCTACAATATCCCTTATGGCACAGTCTCTACTTTTGCAAAACTATCAGAGAAGTTTGTGGCCCAATACGCACACAATTTTGAGAATGAACTCTCCCTGCTCGATTTACGTAATTCCAAACAGAAGGGAGGAGAGAGCTTGGCAGATTACCTTCAGCACTGGAAAGGACTTACCACAAGGTTGTCATATCAACCCCCTAAGCAACATCTCATAAAGATCTTTATTAAAATCTTCATCCAAAGCTTGCCTATCATAAGTGCATGAATTGTATACATGCTTATCAAGACATCAAAATTAAAGGCATGGATCTTGAAAGAGGTCTTGTAGAAGATGGTGCCATAAAGCATTGTAAAGAATCACAACCTAACAGAGGCAACACTGATCACTCCAGATATTGGAACAAAAACAAGAATGTTGTAACTAAAGGAGCCACTGACACTAAACATGTCTAGATTATTGTGGTAGGTCCTCAATCATTCACTCCCACATACTAAAAACCACCACAATATCAATAGAATTCCCCCGCGCTGACCTATCAAAAACTACAGTATCAAAAAGTTCCATCTCCCCCAGCATATCACCAAGAAACCCAACACCAAGCGACACAACAACAAACCATATGTCCACAGCAAGCTAACCTACCCAATTATCAGCATAATCCCCAGCATTTCCAAAATCAAACTAATGCAATATCAGTCTAGTAGGGACAGAGCAGACCAAGAAGAGATCAAAATGCACCTAAGTGCATGTTCACCCCTTTGGGTGAACCCATCGATGTTATTTTCTGAAGAATGGTAGCAGCGAACCTAGTAGTATATTCTTCACCAACGCAACCTTTTGAGGATGCTTCTCCAAAACCACAATTGTTCAATGCCAAAAAATATTGTGACTACCACCGTGTTAAAGGAAATGCCATGATCAAGTGCATGAACTTAAAATACTACATCCAAGACCTAATTGATTGCAAGGATATTGAAGTAGATTCTATGAACAAAACCTTACCCAATAGCAATCTGAAGATCTATCAAAATGTGTTCCCAAACCATGACAATAACACGGGACCTACCAATGCACACATTGCTTCAACATCCAATTAAGACAAAAGAAAACAAAGTGCTCATACCATTAATAACACTACCACTCATATTGAGTATGGTAGCATCATCATTTGTATATCCCAAGTCGAGCCATCTGTCAATGTCATTCATGTAAAAGGCGCTACTACTAATTGTGTTGTTACCACATGTCGTGGATGCATAACTATTGTAGGTGCTAGTACTGCCTCATCCTCTAGGGCACAATATAACTTATTGGAACATCTAGGGAATACACCCGCCCAAATATCCATCTTGGATCTCTTGCACACATCACTTGTCCATCAAGAGATCTTGCATAAAGCTTTTCAAGAGTCACGTGTTCCCAACAACATAGATCCCAGTCAGTTTCAAAAAATTATGGGTCACTTATCCACATATTATGCTACATCTTTTAAACCCACTGACATGCCATCTGTTGAGCCTGATCATATCCTCCCTCTTCGCATCATCGTCCTAATTAGAAACTGTGTTGTTAAGAGAGTCATGATAGATAGTGGTTCAACCTTGAATCTATGTACTTTAAAGTTTGTAAAGGAACTGGGATACACTAAGGATGATATCATGAATGATGTCATCACAATCAAGGCCTACAAAAATCTAGAATGAACCTCAAAGGGTAAAACCTCCGTGGCCATTCAATTGGGCCCAGGAGTACAAGAGACAATGTGCCATGTGGTCAATCTTGACCTCCCATACAACATCCTCCTTGGACGCTCGTGGATTCACTCTATGCAGGTCATCCCTTCCACCTATCATCAATGTATCATGTTTCCACACAATAGAGTTGAGATCACTATCCATATAGATCCCAAGCCCTTCGCATACTTCTATGCATTGGAAGCCTCCCATCCAGATTCAAATCATTGTCTTGGGACTAACATTAGCGCATCCATCGTCAGTTCCTCCAACCCCCTTTTAGATCTGAACACTATCCTTGCATCCACTTTATCCACTGTCAAGATCGACCACCAAGGCTATGGAGAATACAGTCTAACTAATGCTTTCGCTGTTGGAGCCCTTCCAACTCGTCCACATACACATGGGCATCCATCCAGTTACATTGAGCAAAATCCACCTGAACTAATGCAATTGGGTCCTACCACCTTTCTTTCTCACGACATTCCAAATAGCCAGGAAATAACACATGATATCAATTAATGGCTCTACAAAGATCCCACACCTCCTGATAGTGGCCTCCTAAATCGCTTCAAAGATAACTATCCCTCTTCTCACAAATTGGTAACCGAAAAGTGGAACTATCAAGGACGTGGACTAGGCTCTGAAGAACAAGGCATGAGAGCCCCCATTCTGCCCTCCAAACTTCAAAATCAGATTGGTCTGGGATTTGAACACAATACATCTGTCCTTGGCCATAAAATGACTGGGGGCACTAAGGAAACTAGTCTAAACTGTCACATTCCCCTGGGTAACATATGCAAATTCAAAAATATCTCAGAAGAGAAAATTGTGAGAGCTTATGATGATATTGACGATGACATATTCCTCGGTAACTCTATCCTTCGCCAATTATCCCTCCACTTCATTGACCTTCCACTCCTCCATCCCGAACTCATTAACTGGGACCAACCAAGTATCGTCTTGATAGATGAGTTCAAAAGTATGGCCGCACTCCTAAACTTCATGGGAGCTATAGATCAGCAACTCGATTGGGGGCAGACTTCCACATATGCATACACCTTGAATCTGGAAGCATACTTTGGGGGGGAGGAGGACTCTAGCTGCAAAATTGAAAAGAAAAATAAAATAGAAAAAATAAAGGGTGTATCTCTTGATGAAAACCTTTCTGAGGCACCAGGAGATGGAGATTCTCCTCTCCCTATCATCCATGATTATAGGTTAGAAAAGTCATCTATTCTCATCGAGGAAACGCAGCCTATTAATCTGGGTACAGAGGACTAGCCTCGACTCACTCACATTGTAGCATCCTTGACAGAAGCAGAAGAAATGGCCTTCATAGCTCTTTTAAGAGAATATTCAGACTTATTTGCATGGTCCTACTCTCACATGCCTGGCTTGGATCCAGAACTTGTAGTCTATTACTTATCTATGGATCATAACATTAAACCTGTTAAACAAAAGCTCCATAAAATGCATCCCAAAGTTGCACTAATGGTGAAAATAGAACTTGAAAAGCACTTAGCAGCTAGAATCATTAGAGCGACAGATTACTTAGATTGGATTTCAAATATGGTCCCATTCTCTAAGCTAGATAACTCCATCAGAATCTGCACCAACTTCTGAGATCTCAACAAAGCATGTCCAAAAGATGACTTTCCATTGCCTAATATCGACATGATAGTGGACCTCACTGCCGGACATGATATGTTGTCTCTCATGGATGTATTTTTAGGATATAATCAGATCTATATAAAAGAAGAATATCAGCATAAGACAACATTTACATCCCCATGGGGTACCTTTTGTTACAACATGATACCATTTGGGCTGAAGAATGCTGGAGCAACATATCAGAGGGCCATGATCGTCATATTTCATGACATGATCCATAAGATCCTTGAAGATTACATGGATGATATATTGGCTAAATCAAAAAATAGGATGGATCACCTAAATGATCTAGAGGCAGTGTTTGATCGACTTTGACATTGTGGTCTCAAGCTAAATCCAAAGAAATGTGTCTTCAAAGTTACATCAGGAAAGCTCCTTGGCTTCATTGTATCATGACGTGGCATCGAGATAGATCCTAAAAAGGTTAAAGAAATCATGGAAATTCCTCCACCAAAGACACTTAGACAGCTACGCAGTCTACAAGGAAAGCTTCAATCAATGCACTGCTTCATATCACAGCTTGTAGACAAATACCAACCTTTCACTCATTTGCTAAGGAAAGATCATAATTTAAAATGGGATCCTATATGCCAAAGAAGCTTTGACAAAATCAAGGAATATCTGGCAAATTCACCTATTCTAGTACTGCCTACACTAGGAAAACCTTTCCTATTATATATATCTGCAACAACAATAGAACTAGAGGCACTCTTGGCCTAGTTAGATGACAATGGAAAAGAGCATGCTATCTACTACATCAGTCATACTTTGGTGGGTTATGAGCTAAATTATACACCAATGGAAAAAGCATGCCTAGCAGTGGTCTTCGCCACTCAAAAGCTTCATGACTACATGCTCAATCACATAGTCAAGCTTATATCAAAAGTAGACCCACTCAAGTATCTTCTATCTAAAACAAATCTCATAGGCCGCATGACTAAATGGGTAATGCTTCTCAGCGAGTTTGACATCCAATATATCGAAAGAAAAGTTGTCAAAGGTCAAGTCATCGCAGATCAGTTAGCAGAGGCACCATTGATCGACACATATTCGTTAGTCATGGAATTTCCTGATGAACATCTATGCATGATCGAAGAACAACCAGTCTGTAAGTTATTCTTTGATGGTTCATATACATCTCATGGTTCTGGGGAAGGAATATTGTTTGTTACCCCACAAGGTGACTACATCCTAAAATCATTCAAATTGGGATTTCCTTGCACTAACAACATAGCAAAATATGAGGCACTGATTGCAGGACTCAACATGGCCATCCAGTGGAACATCACGGATATACAAGTCTTTAGTGATTCTCAACTAATCATAAAGAAAGTGTTAGACAAATTCCAAAAAAAAGATGATAAGTTGTTACCTTACAAAGAGATGGTAGATAAATGAAGGAGCATTTCATCAATCTACAAATCACCCAAGTGCCACATCTACAAAACAAAGCTACCAATGTATTGGCTATGATCGGGTCTCTTCTAGAAATACCATGTGATGCAACGCAGTATGAGTTCTTGGTTGAGCAACTTCACGCACCAGCTTATGAGAGTGATGATGTTAATCGGGTCTATCTTGGTTGGTCCTCAATCCCCATGGTACTATGACATCCATGCTTATCTAAAGAATGGTATCATATCCCCCCATCTAACAAATACCCAATGCCAAAACCTTATTCGAAGAGCTTCCCGCTACACCATTGTATCCAACACCTTATATCATCGTGGTTATCACAATGTTCTCTCTAGGTGTTTAGATGAAGTTGAAGCTACCCAGGCATTGTGAGAAGTGCACGCTAGAATCTGTGGTGCCCACACGAGTGGCATAGTCCTAGCTAAAAAAATTCTTAGAGTCAGGTACTATTGGCCTACTATGGAACATGATGCCTATGAATTTGTAAAAAAATGCTTACCATGTCAGAAGCATGCAAATTTGATCCATGCACCAGCACAAGAGCTACATCCTATTGCACCTTCTTGGTCATTCTCATGTTGGGGTTTCGACCTCATTGGTAAGATCACTCCCCTATCCTCTAAGGGACATAAATTTATCATCACAACAACTGAATACTTTACTAAGTGGGTTGAATCAATCTCACTTACCCTCACAACATGCATCCAAATATCCAATTTTATTCTATACCACATCATTTTCCGCTTTGGCATTCCATCCACCATTTTCATAGATCACGGTTCACCATTTGAAAATCAGCACATGGTCAATTTGTGTGAGCACCTCCACGTCCATCATCACTTCTCTAGCCCATATTTCCCATAGGGTAACGACCAAGCTGAGGCAACCAACAAAACACTTCTAAAAATCCTACAGAAGGTTGTCAATGATATTGGTCATGACTGGCACCTCCAAATTAATCCCATGCTTTGGGCCTATCACACTTCCTTCTGCACTTCCACAGGAACCACTCCATATTCCCTTGTCTATGGTGTCGAGGTTGTCTTACCAATTGAGGTCAAACTACCATCCTTATGGGTATCTCTCAAAGACCTAATCACAAATGAAGACTACAGACTAGCAAGATTCACACAGCTTGATCTCCTTGATGAAAAGTTCTAGCAAGCATATGACCACCTGTTCATATATCAGAATAGATTAAAGAAAAGCTATAATAAGAAGATTCACCCACGTTAGTTCGAGGTAGGGGACTTTGTGCAAAAAGAGAATCAGAAAGTGGGAGCTCATCGAGAAAAAAAAGGCAAGTTTGAGGTTACTTGGCAAGTCCCATATATTGTCACTGCATGCTTCAGTTCTGGGGCATATCATCTATCTACTCCTGGAGGAGAACCACTGAATGATCCAATCAATATCATTCATCTTAGGTGCTTCTATGCCTAGCATTTGATCAATTATTCCAATTAATCTAAAAAATCCAAAAACATTGTAAAAAGTCTTGAAAAACTCATTGTCTTGGTGAAAATTTGGTAAACAGACACCTTGATGATAGCAAAAAAATAAAAAAATAAAAAATAAAAAAACAAAGAGCAGACAAAATCAAGATAAATCACTTGTCCAATGGTGAAAACTTGGCAATCAGGCGCCTTGGACAAGTATGTGTGGTGAAAACTTGGCAATTAGGCATCACACATAGTGGGCCATATCATTATCTATCAAAATCTCATTCTCCTCCATCTCATTCATTCCACTCCACTTTGACCTAATCCTTACCTATATTTACTAGATGTTCCATTATCGCTCACATCAGTCAGCATTGGTCCTCCTATCCTATCATCCTGATCTTTTGTACATATCAGTCCTGTATATACTCGTCTGTCCCATTTGTGTATATGTTGTCCTATCCCAATCCCTAAGCTTCAGTCCTATACATATCTTGTTTGTGTCAGTCCAGTCTTGAGTCTGGTCTAGCTTGTACATATCTCGCACCCTTGGTCGGTCTCCTTGCAGGAAGTGATCCAGTTCTATTTCTGAATCCTATGCTTCAGCAAGTTCCTTTTGACAAAATCATGCTTCAACAATTTTATCTCATCACATCTTTTTACCAATCAGATACACACTTGAAATCTCCATGGAAATGGGTCCTTGAGGATGTATCCTTCCTCTTTTTGACCTAAATCCAATCATCTTTCTGGGTATGGGTCCTTGAGGATGTACCCTTCCTCTCGTTGACCTAAATCTAGATCATCATCACTGGGTTCTTGTAAGATGTATGCTTCCTCTTAACCTAATCTCAATCTAATCATCATCCCATATTGTTGATCTCTCTGGCAAAAGGCATCTTGTTATTGAATTTTTTATTTTGAAATTTGATTTTGGTTCTTGATTATCATTCCTAATTCTTTTCGGTTGTTCTCCTCCTCAAGGTTTCCATGATTCTTTATATCATGGTATGCTACAAATGGATGCACCTGGGATAGGGAACTTGATTTTTTTGTTTTCTTCTTGTGAGTCAGTTGGATATGACCCTTGCATGTATGTAATTCATTTGGGTTCGCATGCTACACTTGGGAAGTGCCCTTTGCTTGTGGTCTTTTCTAGCATCATTTCGACCATGGCTCTTCTGGGACTCATATGTGATGCTAGGGAAACCCTTGCATGTTTTTTGTGTCATTCCTCTGCAAGATTGATGACAAGGCCTCGTGTTCCTAGTAACCTTGGCATGGTCTCTAGCATTACTATATCAAAATAAGTGCTCAGCTACATGGCGGTATTCCATCCTGGAATACCCCTCGCTCAAGATTCATGAAAAAAACTTCCCACCATCAAATCCCCAGCAAAGCATTCCCTTTTAGTCCAATCAATTCCCGTCTCAAACCTAACCCTTCACCCTTGATGCAAACCTGACTATCCCATCCCTCATTCTTTTATCCCCTCCCTCTTTCTTCTATCCCCCCTTCCTTTTTTCTTCTATATTGTCTCTCCCGGACGTCTTTTCAAGATGTTGCTAGGGCTTCACCTTTTCTCCCTGTCACCCTCTCAAGGGGGCATCATCATGGTCATTCTATTCTAAATTCTATCCTAATCATCACTCTAGGGAAACTTCATTGCCTGCATCCACATCTTCGCATTGTCTATTGTTTTAAACGTCTTCGAAATAGTGTTATTCTAACACTATGTCAAAGAGGGGCAAAATGTAGACACCTAAATCTGATTAACACATCTAATCATATTTAGTGCCTTCTAGGACATATCAGCTAAGTAATTAAGTATTACCTAATTGATCTATGTCATCCCCTAGCCCTAATTAATTCAATTAATTGGCTATAGTCCTGATTAATTATTTAAAGCAACCAATAGCTTAATAATGAATTAAAACCCTATTTCCCTATTATTGAATGAATATGTTATTTATGTAATTCAATTTATTTATATTCCCTTAAACCCCTAACCTAACCTATCATAAACCCCTAACCTTGAGTTTGAACTCAACCCATCCCTTTCACACATGCTAACCCTTCCTTATCCCCTTAATCACCCTTCTTATCTCCTAACCTTAGTCCTAATTCAATCCCTAACCTTGTCACATTCCTAATCCTTGATTAGGAACTCAACTCCCAAAGTCAAAGTCAACAATCTCAAGCCAAGCCCATCCATATGCATTAAAGGCTCTTACACCTTCATAAATGGCTCTTACACCCTCTTTATGAGCCTTATCTTCTGGAGGCTTCTTGGTCCATTTTTCTAAATGGTCACCTTCCTCCCCACTTTCAACCCAATCCCCTTATGACAAGTGTCACAATTTGATGCACTTGAAGAAGCACAATCTATGTTCTCTCTTCTAGTGGCATCTGGACCTCTCTTCAACTTTGCATATGAGCCCTTGGTTTTCCTACCCATTGCCTATATAAGGAACCCCTTTCCTTCATATTTTCAATCCACTTTACATGCAAACTTATAATGCAGATTTAAATAGTCATCCTAGCCATCTAAGAGTATCTTGAAGCTTGTTAGCATAATATAGTTTGAGCTCACATCTATTTTTAAATTAGCATCTTTCATTAAGAAAATAGACATAGCTAAATATCAAATAGGATCTTGAGTAGGCTTTTAGGAAGTTTTTACTTCCTATTCCATAAGCTTATTTCAAGTTTTTATTTAAAGTCTAATCTTGTATGTAGTTATTTTTTTTAAGTTGTTGAGTGTTTTTAATAGTTGATTATGCTCCTATCATCTTAGATTTCATGGCTTACACACCCATTCTTGGCAAAGGAAACTAGTACAGAATTATGCACAGTCTCCATTGTCCATCTTTCTTTTGTGCTAAAACTATATGTATTGCACATGGACTAATACTTTCTTTGATTAGTCCTCACTGTAACAAATTTTGTACTTTTTATTGAGCTCTTCAGTCTCTTCTTTTGTCATCCTATATGCTGCTTTGTTAGGAAAACTAGCTCATGGTATCAAAACCATACAATGGCTAATTCTCCTCACAGGTGGTAATCCATCAAGGATACTATTTGAGATGATGTGTACATACTCATTCAACAATCCATTAATTTCTTCAGGATGTTATTCCATCGAGACAATTTCCTTAGACTTCTTAGGCACTAAAGAAAAAAACACATTATCATCTATCAAGCCATCCAAAAAATTCCTTCCATCCACTAAACAAATTCTTGCACTGGTACACACTTCATTCATAAGAGGTTCCTCTAAGGGTAAATTTTTTGCTTCATTCAATTAGATACAATGGTGTACACATTCTTCCTACCATCATCTATAGCTTGTCTTTCATACTGCAATGGTTTACCCAAAAAGATATGACACACATCCATGGGCATAATATCACACAAAGCTTCATCATAATACTTCCCAATATTGAATTTAACTAGTATTTGTTCACTTACTAGTACCTTGTGTTCATCTTGTATCCATGCAACTTGATATGGTTTAGGATGCTTTAATCTTGAAAACTTTAATTTATCAACCAACTCTAAAGAAATATTATCAAAACTACCATTATTTGTGACATCATTGCACACCTTGTCTTTCACTTTGCATCTGATTCAGAACAAGTTCTTCCTCTATAAAGGTTCCATATCTTTCTCTATGTGATATAGGGTTCTTCGAGTTATCAAGGTTGATCCATCCTCTTCTTGATTATTGTTTACTGATCCAGTGGACTCCTTATCTGTAAATGTTGTTTTCCTACTGGCTTTTGCTCTCTTCTTTGAGTTGCCTAATTTGCATTCAAAGGATTGATGCCCTTTTTTCCACACTTGAAACAAGTGCCATTGAAATTCCTTCTATCACCACTACTTTGTCCTTCATTTTGATAGCAACTCCTATTTTTCCTTCTATAACAATCATTATCCTTAGCTTCTGACTCACTTTTTCCTTGGTTTTCAGAGGATCTACCACCTCTAGCATTAGTACTGGATCAGCCTCTCTAAAATATTCCTCCTTTACCTCTTTTCCTTTGCTCATGCCATTGGTTCAACTTTTCTTCAGCCTTCAAAGCCCACTTGTAGGCTTCTTCCATACTCCTAATCTGCATTAGAATGATTTCATCTTGTATTGACACCCTTAAACCATTAAGGTAGAGGTTCACCTAAGCTTTGACTAATGTGTGATTTGGTTTTGGATAACTGTACAGAGAGTTATGAGGATTTGAAGACTGACAGACAACAGAGAATAGTGATACAGAGAAGTTGGACAGCAACGAAGAAGAAGGGAGTATGACTTGGACTCTAGGAAATTGAAGTTGTATTTTTTTTTTATAGTCTACACTTTGACCATGCAAGAGTGTCGAATATACATTTAATGAATATACATTTAATGTTTACTATATTAATTGTATTTTGTATTGAAGGCTGACTTAGTACTATTTGTAATATTTATTCTAAGAGCCAACTTTGTAAAGTTAAAAGGATATATATGTAAGATCTTTTTGGTAAAGATTGGGTGTTGAGAGAAAGTGAAGGATATGCAAAGCAGACATGCGAATGGCAGAGCTATAAAGGAACTATCAAAGCATTTGTGATGCTTGTTTTTGTTCATCACTGAGAACCTTTTGTAATAGAATTACATTGTAAGAGTTGTAAGCTCATTGGCCCCTAACAGGGTGTTGTGAACCTTTAACAGGGTTGTTATTCCTTTAACAGGGAAATGTACTATGTAATATTCAGCTCCTAACAGGGCTAGGTCTCCTAATAGGGACATTATACTTTAGTGCATGCTTGTGGGTATCATCCCCACCGGGGTTTTCCTGTGGCTAGGCTTTCCTCGTAAACAAATCATGGTGTTATGAGTTATGTGTTATTTGTTTATGTTCTTTCCTTTACTGCAATTGTATGTTTAATGTTCAAATGGTTGAAGAATTTAATTAAATTTTATAATACTGATTCACCCCCCCTCTCAGTACTATCCAATCCTAACGATTGGTATCAGAGCTTTTGGCCATTGGAGAGAAAGCCTAACAGCTTGAGGGAGATCAAAATGTATTTGAGCAATTTACAGGAGAACTTTGAAGCTGCACTTGAAGACCTTGATAATGCTAAAGCAGAAAATGGAGAATTGAAGTTCAACCTCCGAAGAGCTGAGAAATTCATAAAGAAATTGAAAGAATAGCTTGAACTTTCCAGAAGTCAGAGAGAAGATCTTGTGGTTCAGATAAAAGAAGATTTAGATTAGGACAATTCAGATCAGGTGAAGCAACTGAAAGAAGAGATTGAGACTCTGAAGCTTGAGAACAAGAATATGGCTAAAGAAATATAGATATAGGAGGATGCTAAGAAGAAAGATGAAGAAACCTTGAACAATGCATTGGATCAAATGAAAGATGAAGCTGACAGCTACAAGAATAAATACTTAGAACTAGAGAAATACAATCAGATTGTGAAAGGTGAACTTACTGAAGCAAAGAAACATATTGAGAAACTTCACACCAGTAGTGACTTGATTGATGAACAGTTATACAAGCAGAATTCTAAAGGTGACATGACTGGTATTCGCTTTAATGAAGCTGAATGTTCAAAGAATCAGGAAGAGAAATCAGTAGAGAAGATTGATGCTGAGAAATCATCTAGTGAAGAACCTAAAGAGAAGATCAGACCTTTCAGAGGTAGATGATTTGGTTGCAACAGATTTGGACACATGAAGAAAGATTGCAGAGGTAATGCCCCTTTTAGAACTTTTTCTGGTTATTGTTTTAACTGTAATGGATATGGGCACAAGAAGACTAAATGCATAAGACCTAATCAATCTGGATATAGAAAAGACAATGGAAGAGAACCTACAATGAAACCTACATGCTGCAAATGTAATAACATTGGGCACATTGCGAAGTACTGTAAGTCACAAGTTAATCAAGAAAGAAGACCTCCTATATGTTACAAATGCAATAATCCAGGACATATAGAAATTTTTTGCAGGTATAATGGAGTAAATAACAGAAGAACACCACCTCCTATGAATTCACAGAAGAATGGAAATGATACTAGCAAGAGTATTGCAGATGTGAAGAATGATTTTGAAAATTGTTTTAAGAAAGAAGAAGACAGAAATAGTGGTAAGATATGGAAGATTAAAGAAACTAGTGAGACATCAGTTTAGGGAGAGTCAGTAGATGCTACTAGATCTTCGCTTGAAGGTAGCAAGACAAAGTCAACCTAATTGGCTAATCACGGCCTTAGGGGAGAATTAAATGCAACACATCAGAATTTATCCTACCTCGCAAATCATGTAGTGAGCTCATGTGAGCTTGGGAATATGTTGAGCTAACATTATGGATCATATATCTAAGAGCACATCATCAGCCAACTTGTATATTTTGATCGCAAGATTCAGCAGCCGACTAGACAGTTTGGAGTGAAAAAGAAAAGTCATAACCTAACTTGTATAAATCACTTTATTATGATCTATTTTTATATCATTTGACAAGGAGCGAGCCGAGGAGATCAGAGAGCATAAGTATTCAAACATTTCTAGACCTGCCGTGCGTGATTGATTGAAGCATATACTCAGATTTTTGCATGTGAAAGGTATTCTACATTATCTAAGCTATGGATGCACCTATAATTTTTGATGTTAGTGATCATCCTAGATACAAATTCAAGAAACATCCTTATAAGTCATGTGAAGAGGATCCGGAAGGAGCATTTTCATAGACCCCACATGGTGTACTTCATGTTGAAGATATTAGGGCTTACATACACTGTAAGTATGACACATTAGAAGAGAGAGATATATATACAAAAATTGAAAACATGTCTAAAAATGGAATCATGAAGGAAGAATGGAAACACATTGGTCAATTAAGTATAATGAAGATTATGGAATTGTGCGACTTCGATGAGAATGAATGGTTTAAGATAATTATGAGTAGGGTTCATGAACAATTCATATGGATTGGCAGCCAACCTGTGAAGATATGTAGTGACCTAATTCATGAGATTACTGGTCTTGATAACACTAGAGTTTTACCTGTCGCAAAGAAACATGTTAAGAAGGAAGTTGAAACCCTAACACACTCCAAGTGGGACAGAAGGGCAATGACAGTAAATGATATTTTTCAACAAGATGTAAGGTTGACTGCAATGATACTTGGTTACAAATTTTTCTACAGCAACAGACCTAATTCAGTATCAGCTGGAGTTATTATGATGGCATGGAGAATGGTAAAAGAAAACACACAGTACAACCTATGCGAGGTATTGGCACAACAATTCCTTGAGAATGTTAAGCTTGTGAAGAAAGAAAGAATGGAAACCTTCATATTTGGATCATTATTGGTACACATGTTAATTCATATTGAACATAAGTTTCCTAGTCTACACCCTAGTGGCTGGAAAACTGGAGTTCCTATTGGTATTTTGATTTCACAGAGTTACAAAAGACAGAACACTACTTGGGTAGATGGAGAATTGTTTGCAATGATCAAAATTCTACAAAGACAAATGAAGAGTAGATAGAGACTACATGAGGACATTGTTGAGAAGTACAAGGACACAATTTGTTTTATGGTTGAAACAGACTATGTATATTTTGAGGCAGTGACCCCTAGAAAGAAATGGTGTTACCCAATGGGCTATGAAGTGAGTTTCAAAGTACTCACCATGCAAGTAGAACATATTCTTGCATCAGAAGTTGATACATCATAAGAGAGATGGGGAACATATGAGGATAAGTCAGAGAAGGTAAGAGAAGAACAGTATAGAGGACAGAGGAAGAGAAAGATTGCTAATCTTATTCATGACTGTGGAGTAAAGGCTGGTCTATCTAAGGAAGAACTGAAAGATATGAAGAAGAAGATGGTAGATAGATCCCTTGGAGTAGCTAGTGGAAGCACTAATGCCCCTTCCACCCCTAAAGTAATTATGGTTGATAACACACCTCCACCATAGAAGCAGGCAGAACAAGCAAAGGAAGTTACTCCTAGAGTAACTAGATCTAGTATGCAGACAAAAGAGAAGAACACAGATGAAGAAGAGAAGAAAACTGAGAAGAATAAAGCATCGAAACCTGACATTAAAATGCTAGAGAAAAGAGAAATTGAACAAGGAAAATTGGTTTCAATTGATAAATATTATGACAGATATGAAGAAGCAGATAAATTGAAAATTGAAGACATTGTAATATAACACATGCTTAGTTTCAAGAAGACACTTTTGGAAGTTGAAGGAAGCATACCCTCAGATTTGTATACAAAATTGGAAAGCAGAAAATGTTTGGCACAAGTTGAAGATGATCAAATTAGAAACAAAGAGATTGATGACATGCTCCCTGTGTTATCTATACAAGAGAGAGATACTATAGTCAAAGAATTGAAACCCCTGTTGAGGACAAAGACAAGATTACTAAAGATAATGGCGAGGAAATATGATGAAGTGACTGAGGAAACTCATAAGGCACT
>MU226413.1:3141530-3157319 GCA_018584345.1 Thuja plicata
ATTCTTGCATATGATGGTTCCATCCTTGACCATATTAATAAGATTTGGTATTCCTCTCTAGATGTCTCTTCTTGGAAGAAGTATTTCATTATTCTTTGGAAAGGTTGTGTTGAACCCAAAATTAAATGTTTTAGATGGCTCTTTATACTTGATAGGCTGCCTATCAATAGGAATAACCATGAAAGTAATCTCTATAAACTCTGTGATCTTCCTGAAACCAGCAGACATATTTTCTTTGAATGCTCTTTTGCTAGAAATATTTGGAATCTTTTTGGCATCTCCTATCCTACTTATGTTTCTATTATTGAAATTGTGACTGGTCATATCAAGGGGCTTAAGAAAGACTCTAACATTTTTTGGAACATCTTAACTTCTAACATCTTATGGCAGAACTGGAAATGCAAGAATGAAGAAAAGTTCCAAGACACTCCCAGGGTTCTTACTGAGTTTTCAATTAAACTCACATTTTTTAAAATTTCCTTGCAGGTGCACACAACTATGATGATGGATAAAAAAAAGCTTCAGATATTTCTGCAGGACAGACATGCTACCTTCTTTGTTTTCAAATTAAAAGATGGCTATGAATGGAGGAAGAACCTGGATAATCTTCAGATGTTCAAAAAAACTTTGGCCAGAGTGAGCAAGGAAATCAAGAAAAATAGGAACTCAAAGAAAGACATCTTGGCAATGCTGGCTGAGATACAAAACAAGAAAAAAGTTGCCTAGATGGAGGGAGAGAAAGGCTACCACCTGGGTTGATGCCAATGATGACTGCCTTCAGTAGCTTTTTGTTCTTTTTACTTTTTGCATACTATAATTAACTCGGTGAACTTCATTTGATGTAATCTTCTGTGAATTCGTCTGGTTGGGGCTATGCCTCTTTTGATACTTTGGAACGTTATGTTGTAATCTCTTTTTGATCAACTTATTATCAATACAAAAAAAATATATCTCCAAATGCCATTGTGGAGAAGGTAGGAACTAGTTTTTATAGAAATATTTGACTCGCACTAAAGTGATTGGTTAATGTTGAGCATATTCTATCTAGCCCTTGTATAATATGCATCTAGAAGTAACCATCATTGAAGGTATACTCAGCCCTATAGAACCATCCATTTGTTTGGCCAACTCCTAGATATGGGTGATCCACGTCTAAGTGTAGGGTCATTGATTTCTTGATTAACAAATGACACAAAGTCTACCATCGCTTCTTCACTAGTCACGTAATGTTTCTTGTGCTTTGATGTTTTGTCCTCCTTTTCCTTTCCATTTTTTCCACCTACCATTTTGAGCACTAGATATTAGAGTCATGATAAACCATCACTTCTAAAATTTCAAATGTTAAAAGAATATTAATGACAAGTCATTCAAAACTGAAGGTAATCACATATAATTCTACATTCTCACCACCTCATAATAGATGTCCTAGCTCATCAGAGGGCTGGTAAAAGAAGGTCATCACATATAATTCTACATGCTCACCACCTCATTATAGATGTCCTAGCTCATTAGAGGGTTGGTAAAAGTGAGGCGGCATTGGGCCATTTATCCCTTAGAATTTTATATTTTCCAAGTGCGGTAATCACCTTCTCCACCTAACCATAATTTGTTTCCTCTACTTACTTTTCCATAAGCATTGCTTGAAATTTAGAGACTTTGGTTGGAACATACATGCATTATATTTAATGAAGTCCTTTAAACCAACTAAAATAATTCCTTCAAATTTTCTTATATAATATTCTTTAAGGTTTGAAATTGATTAGTATAGAATTAGCTCAGTCCATAAAACTATCTTCATAATTTGTAACAAGTTTCTCTTCAAAAATTGATCATGTAACCACACAACCCTTCTTTTTATACTCTTCACATAAGAAAGAATACCAAATTTGATAATTATAGATAGAGCTACTCCAAGAAATAAGAATGCCAAATTTGATAATTATAGATAGAGCTACTCCAAGAAAGAGAAAAAACTTTGGGAGAATAGAGTCATTATAAGATAAATTGAAAACTTATAAACACTATCAAAAAACTCTTAAAATGTGACTCCAACAAGATTTCATTGTGTGCTCCTAGAAAGAGTAGGCAAATAGAAAAGGATTTAGTTTGTAGTAGGTAGTATGTTTTTGAAGAGAAATGAATAAATGAAAATGGAAAAAGGATTTAGGTTGTAGTAGGTAGTATGTTTTGGAAGAAGAATAAAAAAATGGAAATAGACAAAAGAATCCCTAATCTTGAAGTTGAGATGAATGAAATAAGAGGTTACTAATAGAGATAGTAGTTTATAATATCAAGTTCACCACACTATAGATTACAAATATAACATACTTTGCAATTACATCATAAATTGTTCTATTTACAATCTAATCTCATCCACCACAATAGTATCCACCACGATAGTCATGTCTATTTACAATCTAATCTCATCCACCACAATAAGTCATGTAATATTGTACTTTTAGATATAAAATAAAATGAAAAATATAAGAGTGTAGACTAAAAAATTAGTAGAGGAAAAAACAACTTTATTTCAAAGTAACATGTCTGGACACAAAGCTAAAAGGAGATTCCAAGCTATCAATATTAACATACAAGATTAGTAATATTTTTAAAAATAGTCTGCATGAGAAAAAAACATATACAATCATATATGTCCTAACATGATATTATCATCTTACTCGTACACTAAAGAAATATATACAATCATGTATGTCCTCACATGATACTATCATCTTACTCGTACACTAAAGTCCACCTTCATATGGTTGTGGACTACAATATTAGTAGATGAAAAAACAACTTTATTTCAAAGTGACACGTCCACACAAGGCTAAAAGGAGATTCCAAGCTATCAAATTAGCTATATATATATTTTAAATAGTTTGCATGAGAAAAAGATATATACAATCATGTATATATATCCTAACATGGTATTGTCATCTTTACACACTCTACACTAAAGTACACCTATATATGGTTGCGCGATTTGCATTGCTAAATTGAGCCATAACTTAATTAAAGGGGAAAGTAGTGTAAGCAATATCTAAAGGTTAATTGTTTTTAGTAGAATTTGCTGATTTGATAGGTTGTAAATGAAATATTAAGGAGTATAAAATCAGGTAGTGTCTAAAGGTTAACTGTCGTTAGTAGAATTTGCTGATTTGATAGTTTGTAAATGAAAAATTAAGGAGTATAAATCAGGTAGTGTCTAAAGGTTAACTGTCGTTAGTAGAATTTGTTGATTTGATAGCTTATAAATGAAACACTAAGGAGTATAAATCTATCTACTTGTGAAATAAAACCATGTATAGATGACAATGGAGCTCTAATAAATGTTCAACTAGTTTTTGGTGTTCATAAAAGCTAGCTGATTTGATAGTTTATTAATGAAATACTAGAGTTTAAAACTAACTACTTGTGAAATAAGGCCATATGTATACAACTTTTGGTGTTCATAAAAGCTAGCTAAAACATATGTGGTTCAAAGTTCATTTCCAAATCACTAATAAATAATCATTTTCTTTTGAAATCTTCATTCGCTAATAAATAGTCATTTCCTTTTGAAATATTCATTTAAACATTGATGTCATTTCTTAAAAGGTTGTGTGAATATGAAAAGAAGATTATAAAAAAAGAACACCAATCATATCTAAAAGAACAAGAGCATAACACAAGTGTAGAGAATAGATGGATAGTACAAGATGATGCATATGTAAAATAAACTCAAATTTAAGTATGTAACCAATCAGTAGTTGTTGCTCGAATCATGTTAATAAACAAAGTCAAAAATATGAGAAATATGCTCAAATTTATATGTCATATGGATCAAAAGAAAAATTACCTAGTTTTCACTAATTAGAAGTTGTTGCTTGAATCATGTTTATAACAAAATTACAAAACTGAATATTATTAAAAAAAATGCTTGAACCATGTTTATAAACAAAGTTAGAAAACTGAATATAATTAAAAAATAAATAAAACACAACGTTCCTCCAAAATTCATTTTCAATAACAATAACAAAACAAAAAAATTAAAGCTCTCTCAAATTATTTTTCAATATTTAAAAAAAACCATGTACATCAAATTTTATGAAGATATTGAAAAAGAACCATTACGTAAATCTTATGAAACTAGAAATGTAGTAAATATAATCTCATCTTCAAATTATTTATACATTTATTTTGAATATACAATTTATAAATATATTTTTTCAAGACATCATTCTACATATTTGAGAACAAATTGACCCTTTTATGTAAGATAAATATTATTTTTTCAATACACTATTCTACATATTGCTATCTTCTACAACCCTTTTATATAAAATATATATTGGAAAGACTCCGACCCATTTCAAAACAGCCATACAAAAGAATAAAAATAACTCAAAAAAAAAATGAGATTGAAAAAAAGGAAAAACCCCCATTGAACCAAACTATGAAAAGAAAAGGCTAGCTTATGTATACACCACAATTATACACTATCTACCATACATATGGAGACTGTAAGTGTATTCATATCTCCACTCCAACTGACTTGAGAGACTCCACATGTTTCCTCCTGCACACTCGGACATAAAAACAAATAATAACTAGGAAGAAAAACATTAATGAAGAATGATGCAGTGAAAAAGATAAGGGTATTGTAATTCAGCAAATATGAAATCTACCCACTTGGTGTCTCATTGAAGTATCGACCAAGGCATTAATTTGGCATACTCATAATATTTTTCAACATTCTGCCCTACCCGCCTGAACCAGCTCTTGTTGTAAAAGTTCTCAGACATTTTAGCCAGTGTCAGGCTGTACTACTTCTGGTATTGTCTTCCTCTTCTTCTTGTCCACATACACACTAGGGGAATGCATCAATACTTGCTTCAGGTTTATAAACCCCATGAATAACTGGAGGAGGACCAACCCAAATAGGGCATACACTGGGAAAAATTCAGGTTTCACTAATCTGCAAACCAAATCCAAAAAAAATGACCAATAACATTAAAGTTTCATAATATTGGAAATATTAGAAATAGGTTGTTTTGGTTCTAAAATTGTGGAAAAAAATTATATTCAACATCTCAGATTGCATTCTGTGGAAAATATTTATATCCAACATTTTAGATCGCATTCTATGATTCATCATCATAAAGAAGAGAACACGGATCGGATCTTGCTCCATGATTCATTATGAGGAGGAGAAGATCAAGTGAGAAGAATGATGATAGAAGAACTGAAACTCCATGATTCATTATTAGGAGGAAAATGCAAGCTAGGAAAAGATCAAGCAAGGAGAATGAAGAATGATGATAGAAGAACTGAAACTCCATGATTCATTATTAAGAGGAAAATGCAAGTTAGGAGAATGCAAAATGATAGAAGAATCCCAGTCTATGATTTATTATGAGGAAAAAATCTAGAAAGGAAAATGAAAAATGACATAGAAGAATCCCACTAGAAATAACCTACTATGAGGAGGAGAACCTATTATGGGGAGGAGAAGACCAAAGTGAGGAAAATGGAAAATTATAGAAGAATCCCACTCAAATCATCCATAATCCATTATGAGGAGGAAAATACCAAAGCAATGAAAATAAAAAAACAAAAAATAGAAGAATCCCACTCAATGATCCATGATCCATTATGAGGAGTTAAATACCAAGCAATGGAAATAAAAAAAATGAAAATAGAAGAATCCCTCTCATTAATCTATTAATCTATTATAAGGAAGAAAAGACCAAACGAGGAGAACAGAAAATGATAGAAGAATCCCACAACATGACCAGTCATGAAGAGAAAATTACGGAATGAGGAGAGTAAAAATTATGATAGAAGAATCCCACTTAAAAAAGAAATAAATAAAACTTTTATAGTCCATAATACCAATCATATAAGAGATTTGAATTTTGAATTTGTGACCATCTCTATCATAAGGCCAACTCAAGCTATACATACCTTACTCAATGGTCCATTATGAGGAGGACAAGAAAAAGTTGAAGGGTAAAAGGGTAAAGGATAGAATAATCCCACACCATGATCCGATCCACTATGAGGAGGAAAATACCAAGCTAGGAGAATGCACAATGATGATAGAAAAGAGGAAAGAGAAGAGGGAGGAAAAACAAATGATGAATCTAAGTATGATCTAAAATATTGACGATAAAAAATCTAGACAATTATAAATTCAACAACACTCCTCATTTCTGACTATTAATATGAAAACATTCCAGGCATATTACAATACTTTTATGAGTATAATCATATGAGTGTTTTTGGATTTTTGATTATATAAAATTTTATTATGTTTTGCATCAAATTTCTAAGATCCTATCATCTAAATAAAAAGATAAAAAGAAAATATTATGTTAAATATTTATACAATATATAGATAAAATGATAGATTTCTAAATATTATGAAACATCTACACAATGACTATATATAACAAGACCTTTCTAACATTCAATGAGGTGAAGGGCTTTGTTGTTTTCTATCCATGAAAAATCTTTGCAGATTATAATAAATATGAACTGAAACTTAACAAGATTAGATGAAACCAACTAGATCTCCAGAGTCTAGTATAAAAATTATATTCTAAGAAGTTCTAGTTGTTGGTTTTGTCCCTCTGCAAAAGCCTCCTTTCATTTCTATAATTCTTGACTTTTAGTGTAAAATCATCGTTTATGGAGTTTACTTATTCATTAATATTAGTAGTGTTGCCTTTAAGTAAAGAAATAATTGTTCATTGAGTTTACTTATTCATTCAAAATGAACTAGATAATATAGACTCTAATTATTATTACTGTTACATAGAAATCAGCTATATATCTCTGGTTTTATTTTTTTATTTTTTTATCTTTCTTGCACTAAGCATACATAACAAATTTTTATTTAATTCCACACTTCAGTCCTGTTTTAAGGCTCAAATTCAAGTTGCAAACATATACATAGAGATTTGTAAAGAAAGAAGAAGACAATAGTATAACATCTAAGCTAGCATAGAAGATGAATAAATAGGATCCAACCTCAAGGCCTGTGATTTTTCAAGAGTTCCCCCATGGAAAGGTACTGCATGATGATACTGCTTATTGAATTGGGTATACTTGAAAAGTGGTAGAGAATTCCTATACCTTGAAACCAAACTTCTCTAGTAAGCCTGCTTATTTATTCCACAACAATGCCCACAAAAAAAGTAAGCTTAAGATCTTGTTCAGCATAACTAGTTATGCAATTTTATTCTCCAAAACAGAGTTGAGATTATTTAAGTAAATAAATCACAGAAAAAGCAAGTACAAGAATGCATACTCTTGCAGTGGAAGCCATGTTAACAACAACAACAACAATTAAATACAAATACCCAGTCTTCTCTCCTGAACTGAAAATGACACACTTTCGATTTATTAACAGAGTAGTTTAAGAGATAAACTAGAAGTGGGGATGAACATGAAAGAAATAGATAGGGTTGTTTGGATGAGTTATTATTATAAAAAGTAAGTGTGACACTGGTCAGGAGGGAAGTTTAACATATGTTGGAGTTTACACGTAGTTTATCTTATCAGCTGCTGCTTTTGTTTTATGCCCCCATTCATTCCCGGTCGGTTGATATGCACAAGAAAGACAAGTATGAAGATGCATTTAATTCATCAAATATGCATTTTTGATGTTTGGGTACACGTTGTCTTCCACAATGGACATGACTTATCTTATTGTTAAATTGGATGGTTATTAATAAGTTCATTAGGTATATGGATGGAGTATTTTTAAGTGTAAGATTCTAATATAATAAGAGATGAGATCAAAATTATGTTTTGATTGAATTTTCTCTTATAGATATCCCTTAGTGCTTGAATCTTTTGAAAAAATTTCAGTTTAAAGACTCGTATTCCTAAATCTAACAGCTACACAAGACACGATGTCTTAAGTGTACAATATTATAGTACATATGGTACATATTCTTTGGGTGGGGCAATCTCTATTATTAAGGGAAGGTCTTCTCATGTATGGGCAAGACATGTTGTCTCTCTTGTTCAATATACATGTAGATTGTGAAATTGAAAATTTGGGTAATGATTATAGTAAAATTCATAAATAAATAATAATTGAAGATGATGCAGAGTGATATATTTATTTATTACTAAATATTATTGAAATGAACAATATTTAATTGTTGTAATTCATTTTTATTATAATACAAAAGTTCACATAATAAAATAATATAAAATTGGGGTGACTTGATTGGAAGTTGGTGAGGTTGCCACCAAAGTTTAAACTCCTTGTGTTTACCATGAACAACATGCTAATTTGGTTGGGCAATCTCTATTTCCAAACATTGTTATGATTTGGTCAAATGTACAGATTTATTATTATATTTAAAATAAATAATAATAATTTAAAATAATACATAATAATATTATTTATTTATAATTAAACATTGAATTAGATTTAAAAAACTAATAGTTTAATTCATTTTAATTATAGTATAAACTTCATGTAATAAAATAATATAAAGTTATTTACAATATGAAATTTGAAATTTATCAAGCAATTCTAGTGACATTTATGGAGTGTACAAGCCGTACACTTATTATTCCAAGACAACTTGAGATGGCATAAGAAATCTATATCAATTTTTCTATAAATGGAACAAGTTTCAGCTACCCAAACCTTTCCTAATTTAATTATAAATGGCCAATGTACTATTTTGGAGATGGTGCATTCTGGCTATAATTGTGTGAAAACTTTTGTATTAGTAGGGCATATGTAATCATTAGTAGTTTGTATTCTCTCCTTTCATTGTGCAATTATTTCCTTGTTCAAAAGATCTAGGTGGATGTTGATGTTCATTGTATACTGAAAATAGTACCGTCAACTAAGAATTTTAAAAAGATTATATCTAAAGTATTTTTAAGATAAAAGTATTATAACAATCTTGAATTTTTTTTCAACATTGACAATTCTTAAGTTAATTTATTTGATATTTTATAATATTTTATAATTATTTTGTATTTATATTATTAAATATTTATGTTACATCAAAATGGGGCATCTTACTTTTCTTTTTGTGAATATGTATAACTGTATTTAATTAATAATATCAAACACATATTCATTGCAAAAATAATAAGGAATGAGATTTTGAGTTACACTTTTGCCACATGTCTTAAACAATGAGTTATATTAGTTGTTAAAAGATGTCCATTTAGTGAGATGACATAGAATGCCTATTTTGAAGGATGTTATATAGATTCCATGACAATTATAAGAGCTAAAAATAAGGGAGTTTACTTTGGATGTCATAACTAATATCTATGAGAAATTATGACTTCCTTAGAAGGTGAGGAGTAACATACTATTTTTTGAAATACTACATGTGTGAGGACATGATATTTTTTGTCTCCATTTATATGAGCTCTTTTGGGGTATATATGTCATTATCAACACCTATTTTTTGTTGGAGTAATTGGGATATTATTTAATTAATTAGGCACTTTCATTAAATTTACTAACTCAAGATTAACTTAGGTTTTTTTAAAATTTTATTTAATTAAGATAATAATAGCTTAAGTTGTCTCATTCATTATGATTGTGACACTTGATTCTCACTAATTCAATCTTGCTTTAGGGTTTAGCCTAGGCTTTCATTCATCCTTTCACAAGGATTCATTCATTCATATGTAACTTATTTTTTTGTGCATCAATAAATAGAATTCTCAAGTTGTTGAGAGAATTATTATTTCTTGATCTCCATTTTGTGACAAGTGTTGTGATTGAAGATGATTCGTTGGCTTGTAGGGTTGAATCATCAACTTTAACATAGTATCAAAGCATATATTCTATGATCATGTCAAAAATATTTTAGAGATTCGTCATTGAGATACTTTTTTGTGCACTTTGGGCTCAAGCAAAGGTTGCCATCATGTTTGCTGCAACCTAGAACCTATTAATCGAAAGTTTTCTTGCCAAAATTATCTTCAGGAAATTTTTGTTTATGACACAAAAATTTAGGCAAGATCAAGTGGCTAGTGACAAACCTAGGTACTTTGAATCGAATTCGACATCATCATGATGCTCAAAGTGACCAAAAACCCTAAAAATGCCTATCCTTTTGCTGAAACCTCACACTTCGAAAATTTTTAGCAATTTTTTTGGGTTTGTTATGTTGAATTTCCCTACAATCATATGGATCCATATAGTGTATAGTAGTGAATAGTATTATATCTAGGGAAATTCACAAAGAAAATTGTAGGTTTTTTTTTTAATTTTTTTTTGAAAAAAAATTACAAATAAATTTTTGGGAGTAGTTTTACTTTTTATATTTGTCATACTTATGCATGCGCTAGGCCAATACATGCACTGCACCCTCATATAGATGTTGACATCATTTCATGTCATTATTGTGTTAGCCTTCCATATCAAATAGTCAATGCCACATCATTTGGTCAATGCCACATCACTGCCTTGTCAACAATGCCACATCAACATCCTAAGTGAATATTCTACAAAGATTATGTTGATGTCATGCTGATATTAGAAATATGGCTTGTCAAGTCACCCTTTAAGCCTTTAGTTTTCAATTTGACTTGCCTTTAGAGTTTTGGACATAACTTTCTCATATGAGCTCAAAATTGTGAAAATGAGATATCATCAAAAAGCCAGTTCCAAGCCTGATCCAATGGTATTGGGCTTCATTCCCGATTTTGCTTAATTTTCTACCATAGACATGTGAATTCAGATATTTAGATTTGTGTTTTTATATCTTACACATTCATTTGTTTTGTGAATGAGTGTAGATGCCTAAAATTGCCCTATAGCATATTTATTAATTAAATTTTATTTAATTAATATTCCTATAATATTATGGTGAATTTTATTAATTGTATTTATTATATTCATCTACTTATTGAAATTTATTTATTTATTTATGTAAATACGTTCATTACCTATAGTATTTAATTTTAATTTAAATACTTCCCCCCAATGTATTAAATTTAATTTATTACATGATCCTCCATAAATCCTATTTAAATAAACTCCTAATTTATTTATTCCTCACAATATCCCACTTGCTTCTAAAACAGGTTTAAATTAATTAATTTGATTTAAATCCTAATCTAAACCTAGATCCCACCCTACACCCATAACATCACTCTCTAAACCTACCTTTATTACTAATCTCCCACTAATCATGCTTAAAGAGTGATTCCTAACCTTTTTAGTGCTAATGAGTTGCTCACACATGTGTGAGCAACTCATCCCAAGGAAGCCACCAAACTTCCTTAAAATCTCCAACTACTTTCTTACATATTTTTCCCCACTCCTTTCCCCAAGGTTGCTCACACATGTGTGAGAAAACCTTGAGCCTTTCAACCTTAAATACCCATCTTGTCCCAACTTTGCCTTTTGCATGACTTTTCATTTTAACCCATGTGTCTCCTATGTGGCCCCTATGTGGATGCCACATAGGTGCCACCTCACCCAAGTCCTCATCTTTGCTCCAAAAATCTATAAATTGGACCCTTACCAAGAGTAAATCCATCCATCATAGTTTGCATTCTTATCATGCTATTTTCTCTCTAAGATTTTCATAACCATTTTAGCATTTCATAACATATTAGTGTTCTTCATTTTGAATCTTAGATCACATAGCATGTTAAGTAAAATGGTGAATCAATCTAAGTTAGTTTGAATATTTATATTCTAGTTCATAGTATCATCTTGAATCATCATACCTCGTTCTTGAAAATTTGAGACTAGCTCCTCATATTAGTTCTCGAGTCTTTCAAATCGTTCAGTAGCTTGCATTATAGGATCTTCATCCATTTCAAGTATCATAGTGGGATTTGAATATTGTGTTGGGAGAGCATACCCACAAAAATCTCTAAGAGAAAATAAACAAGGCATTGGGTGCCCTTGTTTGGCTCATCGGAGGTTGTGGTGAAAACTTCTTAATTTTTAGTTTCAAGTTTTTATACATGCTCATGATATTTTGAATGCTAAGCTCTAACCATTTGCATGTTTAATCTTGTTCCACAGAGATAGGTTTGCACCTCATACATTTTGTCATGCCTGGTGGGACCCACGTCCAATAAAACATTTTAAAATTTGTCAAAATTTGTGATTTACATGCCCAGATCATGCTTTGTCATCTCTATTTATGTAGAGACATCTCCTCTCTTAGATCCTCATATGCGAAGATCACTGCCTGCATAGATCTGATGTTTGCACTCAGAGACTGGCATCTCTACCATTATAGAGAAATTTTTAATCATTTAAAAGCATTTTCTATGGTTTTTGTACCTTTTTGTATTTGGTTTTTTGATAGGTGTCTAGTTTTATAAAATTAGATGCTACCAAAATTTCAAATTTTAATTATCACAGTCAACTAACATTTTGATGTTCATTGTGATGAGCATCTTCACTCTGACATCGACATCTTTATAGATCGACATCTCCTCTCTGCAACCAATGTCTCTGTACCTCGACATAAGTGTAGGTTAATAAGCACGTGTTAATTAAGTTTTCTATTTTCTGTCAGTTTTCACCAATCAATGTCTACACCAACCAACGCCTTCACAGATTGGCATCTGTGTCTAAGAAATGGCATCTCTGCCTGGTTACAGAAAACTTTAGTTTTTTTCTAGTTTTTGTGTTACTAATCTATTTTTTTTTGCAGCATTTCAGAACTTGGAGACAACTTTTTGAACTACTAACTCTTTTATGCAGGTTCCAAGTGAAGAGTTAGATTAGTTTGGAAATGAACTTGAATGCATTAATCATTTGTCTTTGAATGAATGTTTCACTAAAGGGATGAATCAAATCCAATATTGAATGCATTAAGGGGATGAACCAAATCCAATCTTGAATGACAAAGAAATCAACAAACACACATCTTTTGAATGCATGTTCCCTTGTGACTATGTGGGAAATAAATTGAACTCTTGAATTCCTTAACCACACTATTGTGTCTTTTGTTAAGGTATTTGCGCTTACTTTCTTGAATTAGAAGTCAATTTGGAAGGAACAAACTTCTCAAGGTGAGTTTGAGGAAGTTTTTCTCAAAACTTATTTTTGAGCTATATGTTTAGAATAAATCCCTTTGAAATAAGTGTCGCTAAGATTAAAATATAGCTATATCCTCTCCCCTTACCTTTGTAGAACTTGGGTGAAGAGAAAGATTATCTTAATCTAGCTTCTAGAGAGACATGTCTAGAGGGAGTGCTTCCCCTTTAGAGGATGACCTAAAATCGGTAAATACCCTAGCCAGTATAGAAATAAGACATTGAACAAAAATTATCTTATCCCACCAAGCTTGGGTGTGGTGTGTGCATGATAGTTTAGATTAGGTGAATAGTGCCTAAGGAGTCGACATGATCTAATAGAGACTTAAGTGTCTCACACATGTATAAACCGATTAGTGGGATGCCATGAATCTTACTAGAAACTGTTAATTAATAGCCTACTTGGTTCACCTCCAAACAATGACTTATTATAGTCAAAGGGGATGGAAGATTCTCCCCCAAGATTCCCATCATACGTGTTCCAAGGTATGATGATCATATTTTTCCATTAGTATGCAAAGGAAATAGTTTTTGAACTGTCGGTACATGATCAACGAAAGACAAGATTATAGTGTAACCTGACAGAGCAGCTAACAGTGTAACCCAACTGAATAGCTAACAGAGTAAACTAAAAGAATAGGTTACAATGTAAAATGATGACACAAGCTATAAAGGAAACCGACAGACCAGTCTACTGAGAGACAATTTTAATACCGAGAAATGTGGATCTAAGTTACACGTCAGATAAAACACTTAATTTTTATATTTAGCTTAAAGCTTAGCTTTAAATCTATTTCTTGAGGGACAAGTAAAGTAATTGTAATTGTTTTAATCAGTCTAGCAGATTGAAAACATGCAAACTAGGAGATCAATGTCAAGTTATAAACCTTTGATCATAGAGTTATCATAGCTATGCATGAAACTTATTTAGGTCAAATTCATTGTATAAATAGATGTGTAATCAATCAGAACAAGATGATGTGATGATTATTGTAGCCGAAGAGCACATCTAAGGATCAGATATGGAGTTTTATAAAGAAGGACAACAAAAGATAGAATCGGTTACAGAGAACAAGATTCAAGGCTACCGAGCAAAAAAAAGGTATTAATCAATCACTATATGTGGGTAAGTGCAAGAAGTTGGGTACCAATTCCGCGGAAGTCTTGTGGGCTTGAAAACTACTGCTAGAAACAGGCACCCGTCTTAGGCTTGGACACCCGATCCAAAATTTAAAAAATGGGTGCCCATTTTTTTTCAAAACGGGTGCCTGTTTTTCAAAATGGGTACCCGTTTTTTTTTAAAACGGGTGCCCATTTTCTAAATTATAAAAAAAAAAAAAACTCATTTTTACATGCCGATTTATGACATTTAAGAAATGGGTACACGTTTTTAAACATGTGCCCATTTTTTTAAATTTGAATTTACCAAACCACCATTTGCATTGGATTTCGATTCGGGATAGGTCTGGTGGGACCAAGCCTATGCTTGGACCTCCAAAATAATGGCTAAGGCATTTGAACACCAGATTTCTGTCTTGCCATAATTTTTTGAGGGTCTTCCTAATTGAGTTTTTTGATGAAATTAAAACCCATTAGAGATCTTACTGTCTAGATTTCAAAAATATAAATTTTTATAGTGATATGATAAATTTTACTATTTTTACAATATTTATTAATGAAAAGTGGTACCTAAACTTAAAATAGTAAGGTTCACTAAAACTTTAATAACTTTTTTGATCTTAGGTTTTAGAAAAAATGAATTATATGAGACCAATCTACATAGAATTTTATTCAAAATTAAAAAAAAATCCCAAAATAGTGAAATTTTCATCAAATTATGGTGGTCGTACACGAGAGGTTTTGAAAATGTACTTTATAGTCAATTAAAAATTAATACAAAAAAATATATTCAATTAAAAAAAAGATAAAATATTCTGACCAATCTTTGATGTGTTAGGTATCTTCCCCCAAAAGGATTTAGAAAAATTCATTTATTTACTTCAAAATAGGGTGGCCATACACATGCGAGGTATGGTCTTGAAACAAACATTTTGAAAAAGAGGTTTTTAAACATGCCTACTGTAACATAAGAAAAGCTGTCACATTTGAAAATGTAGATGTTTGTTTGATGTGTGGGGAAGATAAGATGTTCCTTTTAACCTCAAATGCACAAATGAAAGATCCAAATTGATTAACCCAAAAGAAGGATCAATGCACAAATGCATCCATTCAGAAATGAGAGCAAAGAGGAAAGATCTTAAATTCCTATTTTAGAAAGGAATGTATATGATAGTTCTAGGAATTGAAATGGATGAGATGAAGTACCAACCTTAAAATAGTGCAGATCAAAGAATGCTATTTTCTAAGGTCTGTAGGCTATTTCTGGAAAAAACTAAAGTATGATCCGGAACCGGAATGCAGAGACGAACAAAACCCAGAAATCATTTTCCGTTCTGATGTCATCTTATGAAAAAGGTTGACCTTGACCCACAAATGTAAACCCTGACCCAATAATGTTGACCCTGACCTGCACAGATCTGAAAGTGACTTTGTTCACGTCGTCTGAAAGAAATCCGAAAAGGGTATCTAGATCTGGGTTCAAATCCGCAGTTCTGAACCTGTACCTGCAAGAAAAAGAGGTTTGTTTGTTGGGGGGAAGGGGTTTGCCTTGGTCAAACCCCAGTTTTGGAATTAACCTTATAATCAAATTGAAATTGCATAAACAAAGTAAATAAACAA
>MU226413.1:3171982-3199489 GCA_018584345.1 Thuja plicata
TCCAAATGAGAGAGGAAATCCCTTCTTTTATAGTGATCTTGGGCACAAAGGCCGACATAGAAAAAAATAATTAAGGGTCCATGGCACAAAACTCTAGAGAGGTGCACATGGAGAGGAGAACCAAATTTAGGTCTTGACACAAAACTCTAGAAGGGGTCCACCCTTAAGGTAGAAACAATTATTTAAGAGCCTTGTCACAAAATTCAAGGTAAGGCCAACCCCAAAGTTAATTTGAGCATTAGGCACAAAACTCAAGAAAGGCTTATCTCAAATAATAAATTAGGAATCCTACACAAAGATCGAGAAAGGTCCACCTCAAATATTAATTTAAGAGTTTGACACTTAACTCAAGGAATAATGGCCCTGAAGAGGGAAAATATAAAATTTTGATGAAACCCTGAAACTGGGACTCAACCCCAAGGACCCTGGACCCTGGGGTTAGGGTCGAGGTTGACCCTGATCCAGAGGGTCAGAACCTTGGGAAATGTGCTAGTCTAAAAAATAGAGAGAAAAGGTAGAAAAGAGGGGTAGAACAGGCACATAAGCTCATGAAACTCCATGGAAGCATGAAGGTGTCTGAATTAGGACCATAACAACTTAGTAGGAAAGGCTAAATGGTCTCAACATGGAGTGCTTCCATTTTAAGATGATACACCTACTAAATATATTTTCTACCACGTGGGTATTCAAATAAATTACATATTTGAAAAATAGACTCCGAGCACTACATTTTCTATTAGTGGACTTTTTGATATTCAATCTCTAAGTGCCTCAAATTTTGACATCAATAGACAGAAAATCTAAAAAATAGGGAAAACACTTCCACTTTTTTCCCAAAAAGTGGACTAAACTTCTTGCTGGCACCCAGGTGATACATCATATTATAAATTTTAATGGATCTGTACTCAGAAATTCTATATTGCATATACTCAGGTCAATAAGTATTTTTGACTAAATTCTAACAAGTGTATCAAATAGAAGAAATCCTTTGAGAAGGTGGATTTAACAATCCTTTTGTAAATCTCTTAATTGAGTGCACACTAAACAGTGGTCCTAAAGCTCTTAACAGAGTAGACCTTAACTAGTATAAACATGTTACTCATAACAGAGTAAGATCATCATAAGTGATCAAACTTGTAAGCCTTAACTGACCCCTTCCATTCTCTAGATAGTGAATCTTTGTGGGTTTCATCCCCACCACAGTTTTTATCTTCTAACAAGGGTTTTATGTGTTACCAAATATTGTTTCATGTGTCAGTACATTTCATGAATGTTTCTATGAATGTTTACATGCAAATTAAGTTTATGAATTGATATAACATGCATAAGAGAAGAATAGCATATATTGTCGATAATGCAAGGAATTGATTACACAAGGATTAAGGTTAATTGATAAAAAAATTTAAGGGTGCTGATTCACCCCTCCCCTCTTATTACACACCATTCTATTATTACAAAAATTGGTATCAAAGCTAGATCTCTTATTTGGAAAAGTTTAAATCACTTGAGAGAAAAGATCATACAATGGAAAGGTATAAGCTAAAAAAGAGTATTGAGAATAAAAAGTTAGAGATACAGATCTTCTATGAGCAATATAAAGAAGCTAGAATCAAGATGAGAGAGCTACTGGATGAAAGAAATGTCATGACATCTCACTGTAATGAAACAAACTATCATGAAGAAGAGATACCTGATTTTTTTGAGTCATCAGGATCTACATCTAGCAATACATCAGACACATCTGAAGGAAGCCTTACAAATCTGAATGAAATCAATCAACATCTGAATGGACAAGTAAAATCACTACAAATCTATCAAGAGACACAGATGGTAAGGATGATTGAGGTTATGAATAATTCTAGACAAGATGGGAAAGAAAGAACACTAGCTATTGATGGGAGGAAGATCACTGAAAAGCTACAAGAGAAAGAATCATAAATACAAAGACTTACTGAACATCATCATGAGATCACCAATTAGATAGTTTTTATGAGTCATGAGGCAAACCGACTGAGCATAGAACTCAATGGAAAATTGGAAGCTATTGGCGAGCTAACAGAAGAAAATGAAAAACAAAAGCATGAAGTAAGTATTCAACAACAACACTATGATATGATCAAGAGAGATAAAGAAAGCATAAAAAGAATGGATGATTTTATGAATGAACAAAGAAGAGTCAACAACAATACCGGTCTAGGGTATACCGAGCATAGAAAATCACCATACCAAGCTGATCCAAAAGATGTATACATAAATCCAAGACCAAGGAAGAAATCATGCAATCATTGTGGAAAACCAGGCCACACATCAAATGTTTGCAGAAGAAAAATTAAATGTATTCCTAACTCCACATCTACATTCATTGGAAATTTTTATAACTGTAACAAGAAAGGACACAAAGCACATGAATGTAGATCAAAGGTGAAAGAACCAAAGAAGGAAACCTACATGGAAAAATACTGTCCCACTTGAAAAATGCATGGGAACACATCTCTTGAATGTAGGAAAAACAAAAAGAAAGCATGGAAACCTAGAGAACAATAAAATTCTTATAAACTAAAAAGAGTCAGTAACTCATATGTTTTGGATTAAAACACATGGAAAAATTGCACAACATGTGGTAAATATTGTCACATAGCTACAAACTGCATGAGAAAATGGATAAGAAGGTCTAGAAGCTGCACTAACCCCAGAATGACATGCTTACATTGTCGTAAAGTTGGTCATCTAAGCAAGGACTGTAGAGACCGAGTGATAGAGACAAGCACTTTTGCCAATGGAAATACCATTGAAGACATCAGGAAGATGAGAAACAAAATGTGGTGGAAAGCTACAAACATTGATGATACTGGACCAAGCAATACAATTGGTGACACCTTATCCAATGGTTTTGGTGACATCACCACCCCTACCTAAGCTGAACAAGTAAGTATGGAACTGCACTATACCAATTTATACTTTACAACAGTTCCTTTATACAATGATAAAATGCCAAACTAGCATGAATAAAGATGCACTATGGTATTACTTGTTATGATTTTGTGAATCCAATCTCGTCGGTCAATACATACCAAAAATCATCAGTGTACATACAAAAGCTAAGTTGTTAATGTAAACTGAGACTCATTGGTAATCATGTAAAAGATATTGAAGTCTTTGCCACTTACCAAGCACCGTCGGTAAACATGTGAAAGGTCAAGTGAGTTATCACTTACCTCGAGCATCCCACTCTCAACAAGAATAAAGTAAGCATGTTCTATGAGTGACTCCATCTTCAAACACTGAGAAGTTGGTAAAGCATTAAATGTACCACTTAGGACATCATCTATAAAAAGGTGAAAAAATAGCTCATTCACTCACCATGTGATTAAGAGTGAAGAACTAGAGCAAAGAGAAGAGCACAGAGCAAAGACAATGACTGGATTATAGGTGTGATTAACAAGAAAATTCATGGCATTCAAACAGGTCAACAATAACTGCAACAGGACAAGTGAGTAACTAAAGTCTCACGGAGCTCATAGTTATTTATGGAAAATCCCTAATTTTTAGAAACCATGGAAACCATATCTCATGTTTCCAAGATCAAGAGAGCCAAGGATAAAAAAGGTTAACCTAATCAAGAACACTATTTGTGAAGAACTTAAATACAAATTCTAGCTAGAGGTTGCTTCGCAACCCGATGATGCTGGTGCATTTTCAAGCATACCACATAGGGTTTTTTTGATCGAGGATGTCCAAGCATATATCCACTACCAAATTACAGAAATCAGAGATCTGGAGGTTGAGAAAGCTTACAAGAAGCTTTGCACAGATAGAACCATCAAAGATGAACATAAACATATAGAGGTGAAAGGGCTAAAAAATGCCCTAATTTTCCTGAAGGAATTTAAAACTGAGTGGATCAGGATAGTACTAAGCAGAGTACATAACCAAAAGATGTGGCTGGACGAGCCAAAATAGATCACTAGGGATGTAATACACATAGTGACCGGTTATCCAATAACTGACAAGGCCAAGGCACTTAAACACCCTTCTCGCCCTATGATTGAGAAGATGACAGGTGCAGAATGGGATGGCAGAGGATTGAAGTTAAACTTCATCAAAGATCCAGAACTAAAATTTGGTGCATGTGTGCTGGGATACAAGATATTCCAAGCCAAAAGATTAAATAGAATTGCATGTGGAGCAGTAAACATTTCTCATAAGATTGTGAAGAATGGTCTACAATTGGATCTATCCGAGATTCTACTGAAGTAGTTAGAGGAGAACATGAGGACAATCAGGTCTAAAAATTCCAATTCATGTAAGTTTGGATCACTTCTAATGTGTACATTTTTCTATTTCCAGAACTTCTTCCCATTTGTCAGTAATGTCAATTGGGACACTACCCGACCAGTGACAATTCAAATCAGTGAATTCATCAAGTCACTAGGGGACAAATTTACATCAGTCATGGATGAATATTTCATTGGACTCAAGGACAAAATGTAGAAAAGGATGAGGATACCAGAACAACTGGTAGAACAATATAAACCAAATATTTTTTTCATGGTGGAAACCACTACAACCTTGATCAAACCAGCTATACGGAGGACAACATGGTTAGCCCCACTTGACTATGAGATCAACATAGATCAAGCCACCAATGCTATTCAATAATTATTAAATGAACTATTAGACAAATCCTTACCAAGGTTTGGAACCTATGAAGAGGCTAAGGACAGAATAAAGATCAGCTTAGTAGTAAAGAAGATCGACAGAAAGAAGACCAAAATGGTCAAGAAACTTGAAAATAAGTTGTGTGTTAATAAAGAAGAAACATAACAACAACAAGACACCGAGGGACAGTCACCCGTTGGTGAAGGTGAACAAGTGAGTGACTCTGAATCAACAGAATCTGATGCACCACCCCCAAAGAAGCCAAGAACTACTGCTGCATCTAGGAAAAGGAGTCAGATAACAAAAGATTCAAGTTCATCTTTAGTTAAGAAAGGACAAGTGAGGACTTACAAGATGAAGCCTCAAACCGGGAAAAATTTAGAACCAAAGAGGAGAAAAAGGCTAATATGAAGCAAGGAAGATATAGAAGACACTGAACAAGATGAACAACCTATAAAGAACAAACTTCCTACCACAATTGATGAGGTTGCTGCATAAATCATCAGGTCAAGTAGAATATCTGATCCTAAGGTTAGAAAATGGCTAACTCTAAATCCCGAGGATCAGAACAGGATAGAAGAATTCACAATCACAACAATGTGTATATTCAAATATATACCTATACAGTTTGAAAAGATGATTCCACAAGAACTTCTAGACATGTTATCAGCAAGGTGGACATTCACATTGAATTCTGAAAAACAAATAAGGGAAAGATCCCTAGTTTCTATAATGCCACCTGAGTCTAAGCTGGAAGAAATTGATGAAATGATGAAGTTACATTCAATGAAGTTCTCAGCAGAATTGAGAGCCTACAAAGTACTACATGGAAGCCTAATTGAGCTTGAAAAAGAAAGTGAGGATACTTGGAGAAAAATTCTCAATATACCTAAAGAGGACACAAGCCCCGAGAGAGTATTAGCACTCACCGACAAGCCTCACAATGAAGAAAGAGAGGCAACACCGAGCCCTGAACACATCTTAAAAAATGACACCGAGGATGTCAATTTAGTTGAATTGAACATAGAAGCGAGACAAAAAATGGATGGCATACCTCAAATTTTGCAGTCATTAGGAGACACAATAGATGTAAAAATCCAAGATGTGACAATAATAGATATAACTGAAGATCCTGCCGATGAGGTAAAGGCAGATGAAGATGTCACTGTTACCTTTGAGAAATCCAAGGAACATGACACAACAACATATGCTACACATGTTAATATACAGGCCAAATTCCATTATTGATACAAGCTATCACTATCATCTCAGATTAGGAGAAGTCACCCAAACACGATGCAAGCATACCTGAGGATAAGGGTGAAGAGGACCATAAAAGAATAGATGGAGAACATAAATATAAAGGTGAAGAAGAGAAGCAAGGTGATGCCACTCCAAAGGATACCGAAGGATAAGTTTCTCATAAAGCTAAGATTGATGTGGAGATGTCTTCATCCAACCGACGGGTGAATACTGAGAAATAGGTAAAAGGCACAACACCTCTAAATACTTCATCAAGTACATCAAACCAAGCAAAGGAACTTGCTATGGTATTGCATATTGGTTCCTCCACTACACTTTGAAAGAAGAAGAAGAAAAAGAATAAAAATCCAGTTACATTGGATGAGATAATTGAAATACCAGACTATGATCCTAGGACAATGGATCCAGAGTCACTTACAAAGTATGCAGAACTTTGTAAAAGGAAAGCTATACAAGATAAGCTTAAAAAGGAGACAAAGGACACACAAGTACTAGAAACCACAAAGCACATACTACTATAGATTTTACCTCATACCAACATTGGTCAAAATGCTTCTATCATTGATCAATTAGCAGTTACCAAAACCATCACATCATAGAATGTGGATATAGAGAAGGCAATAGAAGAACGTGCAGAGCAAAAGTACCAATACAAATTAATAGAAAAAATCAGCCAAGAAGTGGCAGAGAAAAAGGTAAAGCTATCTGAACGAGTCAATGCATTGGAACCAATCATTTCAGAAGCTATAACCTTAGTTCAGAAATTATGCACAATAGATAAATTCACTAAGGAGAATAGTGAGAAGATTGCACAGATAGATGCAGATCTAAATTCTAGTGCACAAGGTCTTACGACCAATGACAATGCAATCAATTTGCATTATGACAAGATTATGGAAGCTAAAAGGTTGAGACTTGAGATTTTAGAGACAAAAAAAATTTAGAGATGAGGTAATCGAGCTTCAAGCTCTACTTCTACCTAATCTCACATTACTACAACAACATATGACTTTGGCCAGACAATTGATCGCCACCCCAGAGATGTCTCTCACCGACAGTATCTATGATATACATGCAAGAATAACATTGGAGCACATGGCCCTAGAACACCTTCAAGAGAAATGGGAGAAAATGATGGAAGACATGTAGAACTCCCATTCCCACATCTTTGACAAGTTATAAGTATTACACCTTTTTCCTTATTATAAAAAAGGGGGAAATAATATGTGATAAAGAGAGAAATAATAAAGGGGAATCGATAAGGTGAAAAGGGGAAATGGTATAAAGACAAGTGCATATACATGTACATATACTATACCGACATGCACATAGGGGGAGTCATATTGACAAGGTGAACACATGGTGTATATACTAAACATTTTAGTTTTGCACATATCAGTTTTTGATACTAATGTCAAAGGGGGAGATGGATGATCATATTTTTCCATTAGTATGCAGAGGAAACAGTTTATGAACCATCTATACATGATCACCGAAAGACACGATTATAGTGTAACCTAACAGAGAAGATAACAGTGTAACCTGATAGAGAAGCTAACAGAGTAAACCGATAGAATAGGTTACAATGTAAACCGATGACACAACCTATAGAGGAAACTAACAGAGAAGTTTATAGAGGAACCTGACAGGAAAACTAAAGAGAAACTCGAGCACCAGTCTAACGAGAGACAATTTTAATTCTGAAAAATGTGGATCTAAGTTACATGTCAGATAAAACACTTAAGTTTCATATTTAGCTTAAAGCTTAGCTTTAAATCCATTTCTTGAGGGACAAGTAAAGTAATTGTAATTGTTTTAATCAATCTAACTGATTGAAAACATGAAAACTAGGAGATCAAGGTCAATTTGTAAACCTCTGATCATAGAGTTATCATAGTTATGCATGAAACTTATTTAGGTGAAATTCATTGTATAAATAAATGTGTAATCAATTAGAACAAGATTATGTGATGATGATTGTAGCCGAAGAGAAAATCTAAGGATCAGATACATAGTTTTATGTAGAAGGACATCAAAATATGGAATCAGTTACAAAGACCAAGATTCAAGGCTACCGAGCAGAACAAAGGTATTAATCGATCACTATAGGTGATGCATCATTTTGTAAAATTTAATGGATCTATACTCAGTAATTCTATATTGCACATACTCAGGTCAATAATTATTTTTGACTACATTCTAACAAGCATAGAAAATAGAAGAAATCCTTTGAGAAGGTGGATTTAACAATCCTTTTGTAAATTTCTTAACCGAGTGCACACTAAATAGTGTTGCTAAAGCTCTTAACAGAGTAGACCTTAACCAGTATAAACATGTTACCCCTATCAGGGTAAGATCATCAGAAGTGATCAAACTTGTAAGCCTTAATCAACCCCTTCCATTCTCCAGATAGTGAAGCTTTGTGGGTTTCATCCCCACTGCAGTTTTTACCTTCTAATAGGGGTTTTATACATTACCAAATCTTGTGTCATGTTTCATTACATTTCATGAATGTTTACATGCAAATTAAGTTTATGAATTGATATAACATGCATAAGAGACAAATAACATATATGGTTGGTAATGGAAGGAATTTATTACTAAAGGATTAAGGTTAATTGATAAAATGTTATAAGGGCACTGATTCACCCCTCCCCTCTCAGTACACACCATTCCATTATTCCAACAAGGTATTGTTTTGTGAAAGAGATCTTCATAGCACAAAAATAATACTTGGCAAAAGGTAAAAACATGATCCCCCTTTCGAGGGTGAAACTACTATGTGAGCTGAAGGACTACTAAGAAATGAGCCTATAATATTTCATCTAAAGCCAATTTCTTAAGGTAGCTACTATTTGTACTATCTTCATTTTGTCAAACCACGTAAAAAATAAGTGGCTTGAAAAATTCACTTGAACATACACATATCAAAGTTTTTCAAATTTTGTATCAGCTTCATAATATAACAATTGCTTGTATCCTGCAAGGTTGCTTTATCCCTTTTAGGATCCTTTTTAGACATCTATTTGTAAAACTGAATGTTCCTGTTTGAATCAAGGTATACTTAGTGTAGTCAATGTCTTTTGACGTATGATTGAAACAAGTTCTTGCCATCAAAAAAATCAAACTAAATCAATCCAAGATAATTCCAACTCAATCAAAACCTAAAACTTTCATCTTCTTTCCCAATAATCATCTCTGATATGCAATTCCCATCTTCACAGATCAATGTCTACATCTGGGAATCATCGTAATCACCTAAAAATAGTGAGCTTTAAATGCTGTCAAAATTTTAGATTTTTAGCCTTCTAGAGGCCTTTGAAGTCACTTTGCAAAATCCATCAATTTGATCATCCAAACTCTAATCTCTCTAGGCTATGTCAAATTCCAGAAAACACAAGAAGGTCAAGATTCAATTATCCCTTTCCTATATAGAGAAGAGGACTTCCGATCGAACCATTAGGAAGCAATAACATTTCATGCGAGCAACCCAAGCTTCCCCCCAACAAGCTGAAAGGTATGACATGATGATTTTCAAAAACAAATTCACCAATTTCATTTCCAAATTCCAAGTGAACCAAAATTTCATTGTGCCTTCTACAGAGACCTATGGCGAGTAGAACTAGACCTTTTCATCACTTCATCAATTTTACATCCTTCTAATCTTCCATACATCCCAAATATTCCCACTTTTGAATTAGAAGCATCATCAAACAATTCAATCAAATCAAATCAATCCTTCACACCTTCATCAAGATCCCATGATTCTTTAGGTTTGAATATTTTATCAAAGTGACCTTGAGATCCTTATCCTTATCAATCCTAGTTAAACTGTGTTGCTTGAGAAAATTTTCTGTCTTGAGTGCTTAATTTAAATCTAACCAATATCATATTTTGCTTGAGATCATCAGTCTATATCCAAGTAGAAGAAATATATCATCAAATCATCCAAATTATTGTTCTTAACAAGATCTCATTTCACTAAGGTTATCAAAGAGCTTCATCGTCCCAATAAAATCAAATTGAGGCCCTCCCCTCACTATCCAATCATCAAATCAATCATCCTGAGGCCCTTCCCTCACAATAAAACAAGTCTAAAAATTTCTCTTAGTCCTAAGTTTATCCTTAATCTATCATCAAATCTCCCATTCAATTCATTTCTAGACTTCATCCTTCATCTTTCATCCTTGCAAAGGTCACCATTGTTTTATCCTCTGTAAGAAATATACAAAAAATTAAAAGAGCTTAGGAAAGAATCCAAGTGAGTGAGAAAGAAGGAAGAATATTACCATAACACAATGAATGAAATATTTCTTTAAGACTATCACCAAAACCATTAAGAAGCTCCAAGATCAACACAATGAGACAATGTTTTTGAAAGGGGAAAACGAAGAAAAACTCCTTGTAAATATAATATGAATGAGTCAAAAATACTAGAGAAAGAGAAAGAATGTGAGCAAGAAGCTCATTACAATACTGATAGAAGTTGATAATGTGATTAGAAGTGAGAATATTGTGAGAAGATTTTTCAAATAAAGTGTGTGGAGAAGCATCTCTTAAATAGAGATGAGTGATGGAGTTTGCATGTAACTTGTATGTTCTATGAATGCCACATTCACATTAAGTGTGTGCCAAGTGTGAGAATCCTCTTAAGGAGGAATATCTAATTTCCTTATTAAAGTAATTACAAAAATTGACATGTCCTCCTACTTGAACTAGAGGAAAAAATATAATTTAGGATACCTTGGTTTATCCTTATTTAAATAATACACCAAGGAAATATTATTAATTCTAACATCCCCCTTTAATCTTTACTCAGGAAGATTAGATCAATAGGTATCAAACCCACATATTTACGATGATTTTGAATTTTCTCTTTAGAAAGAGTCTTTGTGAAGATATCGACAGTTGGATAATTTCTCTTGCAATAGATGAGGGATGCTTGCATCTCTTCAAGTTGATCTTTTATGAAGTGATTCTTTTCTAAGGAAGTAGCACTTTTATTATTACAATACAAAGGTGTAGGTGCTTTTTGAGGAGGGCCCAAATCTTCAAGTAGTCTTTGATTTCTGAGAGCTTCTTTAGATACATGTGTACATTCTTAATATTCGTATTCAGTAGAAAATATAGACAAATATTGATCATATTTACTTCTCCAAGAAATAGGACCTGAGCCTGCAATAAGACAATAACCACTAGTAGATCTCCCATCATTGGGATCTCCTTCCAGTTCTGAATATGTAAAACCTTGTAAAGAAAAATCAGTTGTGAATCATCAAATAAATCAGTCATATAATCAATAATGCAATCATTAGTTGCATAAATAAAATTTGTAATGGATTCATCGTCAAGAGGAGTGGAGCTAGTATAATCATCATTATCATAGTCAATATTATTGTCCTCTACAACAACCATAGGATTAGTACTACATTCAGAATTTTGAACTTTGGAGAAATCATGAAGATCATCTTGATAAATACACACATCTCCACTAGGAGAGTCAAAAGAAGGAAAAGTAACATTAATAAAGGTAGAAATAATGTCCTCTTCTTGTTCTAAAATATCATCAAAAGGAGAATATGCATAATAATAATCATCAAGCTTGAATGCATCGCATGGAGAGATGATATTATCCCTTTGTATTAAGTTTGTTTCTTCAGGAAGATAGTAATCTAGGGGATTATCCCAAGAATAACCATCATCATATGGTTCATTCCAAATAGCATAATTATCATAGTGAGGATTAGACATCCCATAACGGAAAAAAAAATCTTGACAAGAGTTATTATTATGAGACTTTTGATTAGTTTGATTATTAGGGGTAAGAGGCTTCTCATGATTTTGTTTCTTAAAATGATTGTTAGATACATGACCATCTTTCCCACAATAAGTACAATGGGGTCTATTATTAGGATGATTATGATTATTATGGTAACCATTACTATGACTATTGTTATGATTATAGGTGGGCCTAAAATTATTATTATGATATTGATAATTATGACTATTATTATTCGATCTATAATTATTATTAGAATTATGATTATTGTTATGCGATCTAGACATGAAAGCATGTTCATTAGTTTTAAGTGTGCCAAATTGAATTAAATTAGCTTCTTCTTGACGTAATAGAGATTTAAATATAGCATAATTTAATTGAGCTGCTAAAGTAGGAATAGCTAATTGAGAATGAATATTAGTAATAAATTGTTGGAATTGTGTAGGAAGACATTTTTTAAAACAATATGAATTAAATTAATATTAGTTAAATTTACTCCTAAATAATTTAATTGACTTCAAATAGAATTAAACTTAAGTAAAAAATCATACATAGTTTTGAAATCATTATACCTAAGATCCTCCAATTGATCTTGGAGTTGAATCTTTCTAGATTCATTTGCACTGTCATAGGTGTTTTTGAGAATATCCCAAGCTGCATGGGCATGAGTACAATGAGAAATTAAAACATTTAATTATGGGCTTAATGAAATGTTGATTAGGTCTAAAGCCTCATCATTTTATTATTCCATGCATAAATATCAGCCTTAGAAGCAGTAGCCGAGGGAGCATAAGATGCACTAGTAGCAATATCAAGAATGTGTTTAAAATGAAAGATAAAAGTTATATGCATCTTCCAAGCATGGTAATTTAAATTATTTAATTTAATTTCTCATATTAAAGTTGACATCGTGAATAAATTTATAAACTAGAATACAAGATGTAATATGTAAAAATGAAAAAAATGGAATTTAACACAAATGTTATTGGTTAAATTGCAAGAAATTTAAAATTTTTAAAAATGTAAATATTTTGTTTAAATGAATTTTTTTTTTATTGCAACTATATACAAAAATGGAAATTGGAAAATGGTTATATTGATAAAATGTATAATGGGTTTAAACAAGATTAAAAAAATATGAAGAGAAAAACTTTGTTTTAATGTTTAAACTTTTTTATTGTTTGACAAATTTGAACAAATTGTGTTAAATAAATAAAAAATTAAAGAATCTAAAGATTAACCTACAAGAAACCTGAAAGGCGTTATAATGATAGGGTGCAAATTTAATTATGAGGAAACGTTATAAACAATGTAAAATAGAAGAAATTGAATAAGAATTTCAGTTGACAAAGCTAATATTAGACAAGGAGGATTGAGTGAAACCCGTGCAAGAATAAAAGAGAACCTACAAGAACTAGAAAGACGAAGTACTGATTGACTACAAGATAATTATATCAAGGAAAAGCACAGAGTTAAAAAAATGTTAAGAAATGTAGGAGAAGTGCAGAGTAATGAAGCAACACGAGTGTTGCACTCGAGATAGAGAGTGTTGCGCTTGAGATGGAGAATGTTGCGCGAGACCAATCCTTTATACAACCTTCCTCCCCTTCTCCTTTCCTCACGTAGGAAATGAAATGGTTGGAGTGCATGCAAAGAGGTGTTGCGAGGGGGATGAAAATGCAAGAGATGGGAAAAAATGCAGCAAAGAAAAGACAAAAGGCTCGAGGGAGAGGTGAGATAAGGCTGCAAGAAATGTTTGATGAAAATAAAGAGGAGAGAGTTTGAGATTCTATGCTCTTATGTTGTACTCTATATGCCATGAACTCCCCTTGCAATGACCTTGATGTAGAGTGTAATATTTAATGTGACGTTCATACATTTATAAGACATATCGGTCTATACCAGGAACTAACCAAAGTATCTAATGTTGAATATATGATCAACGTTCTAAATAGAAAATATTAACACAAATTTGTGAGGAATATATTATAGAACAAGAGTACAAACACTCATGTGCTGCATGAATAATAAAATAAGAGCAAGGCTTCATTTTAAAGTAAAGTGTTATGCAAGGGAAAATATTTGTGAAGAGAAGTGAATGGAGAGAAAAAGATAAGGTTGCAAGGAATTAGCTTGCGCAGGGAGTGCTCAGAGACTAGAAGAAACAACAAACACTGAGAAAGTATAAGGTGGGTAGTGAGAAAGGTGGCTGCATAGAGGAAGGGATAGAAAGTGGTGCAAGGAAAAATTCTACGTAGATAAAGTGAAGGAATGTGCTTGAAATAATAATATAAATTTGTAGTAACCTGCACATAAAAGAGATTATAATTTTTTGCTCTAAACCTGCAAATGAAAATGTGAGAGAGATATAACTATAAAAAATGAAAGAATGTTAAAAGCTACAAGAATGATAGAACATGAAAGTGTGAAATCCCTTGAGGTTTCCCAATAGAGGGTGAATCTAGAACTTGATAAACAAAAAAATGGAAACCGGGTTTGGCAGTGAACCGACCAAACCCAATTTTTTTTCAAATCCTACTAAAGATAGTTAGAAAATAATGTCAAATCTTCAATGAATGAAAAAAATAAAAAAACTAAAAACAAGGATTAGCTAGCTCTGATACCATGTAAGAAATATACAAAAAATGAAAAGAGCTTAGGAAAGAATCCAAGTGAGTGAGCAAGAAGGAAGAATATTACCATTCCACAAAGAATGAAAGATTGCTTCAAGAACTATTACCAAAGCCATTAAGAAGATCCAAGATCAACACAATGAGACAATGTTTTTGAAAGGAAAAAAGTAAGAAAAACCCCTTGTGCATATAATATGAATGAGGAAAAAAGCCTAGAGAAAGAGAGAGAATGTGAGAAAGAAGCTCATTACAATATTGAGAGAAAGAGTTGAGAATGTGAGTAGAAGTGAGAACATTGTGAGAAGATTTTTCAAATAAAGTGTGTGGAGAAGCATCTCTTAAATAGAGATGAGTGATGGAGTTTGCATGTAACTCCTATGTTATATGAATGCCACATTCACATTAAGTGTGTGCCAAGTATGAGAATCCTCTTAAGGAGGAATATCTAATTTCCTTATTAAAGGAATTACAAAAAAGTGACATGTCCTCCCACTTGGACTAGAGGACAAAATACAATTTAGGATACCTTATTTTATCTTTATTTAAATAATACACTAGGAAATATTATTAATTCTAACAGCCTCTTGTTCAGGGACAAAGCCTTTCAAGCAGGATCCCAAAATACCTTTTTCACCAACTAGGGATAATAAGAGGGAAGCCAAGCTAAGAGAGTTTGGGGATGAAATAGATTCCTCAACTTTCTCTTTACCCAAAGAATATTTCTCTTCAAACTTAAGACATTCAGAACTAAGATGGCCAAAAGAATAGAATATTAGAAAAATTGGGGTAGATTTTTCATATTCAAGCATCTATGTCAATGATCCCAAATGTGACTTCAACTCAACCAATACTAAAATAAAGGTATTAGGAATCACTAAAACTCATAAATGGGAAAAGAAAAATTTGGCTCTATTTTTAGTGATGGTGTCCACAACCAAAAACTTCCTTGAAGGAACTTACAATATCTTCATTCATTTCTTCATCCTATAATTATAGAGGTAATCCATGGAAATGGACCCAAGTCGGGACAACACCAAAAATATGAACCACCATGTCAAATATCGCTCTCCATTTGGAAAATTTTAAGGGTTTTTCTCCACAAAACCATGGCCTAGAAGTAAGGATACAAATACAGTCTTCTTTGAAGGTGAAAGAGAAGCAAAAATCACCCTTAGGGAAGACTAAAACTGAAATAGAGCCGTTCAAAGCCCAAGAAATCTATATCCACTTTTTGGAAGGAATAATGTTAGGAAAATTGTGTCCAAATGTACCAACTAAGGATTTATTCATTTTAGTAATAGAACAATCAAGGAAAGGGCCAAAGATGTTGATGAAAGTATATCCTCTGACTTATCAACTAAAACACCACCCTTCAAGGGTTCTTGGGTTTTCAAAAAAATATTATTATAGGCCCCCATAGAAGTATCTGAATGAAGAAAAGATAGAGGGAAGAGGACCACTCACCTTGGAATCACCTCCAATAGTCTCTAACTTGTCCAATTTTTAATTACCTGGCACAATGATATCAAGAAAAAGGTGAGGGCTAACCGACACTTGAGATTGGGATCTAGACCTCCAATAAGGTAAGTCTAATTAATCATATCAGTACAAAATTTACATTTTTGAAATCTATACAACAATAAGTGTAACGAGTTTTTGTTTTGTCAAAAAATTCAATCAGGAAGCCCTTCAAAAAATTATGGCAAGGCAACAATTTGGGATTCCAGTGCCTTAGCCATTATTTTGCAGGTCCAAAGCATAGGATTGGTCCCACCAAGCCTATCGCAACCCAAAATCCAATGCAAAGAGTGGCATGTAAATCCAACTTTTAAAATATGCAGACACATTTAAAAATGTGTACCCATTTCTTAAATATAATAAATCGATGTGTAAAAATGAGTTTCTAGGCATAATTAAAAAAAATGGGCACCCATTTTGAAAACAATGGGTACCTATTTTTTCAAATTTTAGATCGGACGTCCGAGCCTAAAATGGGCACCCATTTTTTTCAAAACAAGTGATTGTTTCTAGTAGCATTTTTCAAGTCCACAAGACTTCCGCCAAATTGGGACCCAACATCTTGCACTTTCCCCTTATGCATTCCCTTTTTTATTCTAAGTAGAAAAGGAATAGAAATCACGAGAGAAAAATCTTGCATTATCATCCCTCTTATAAGGTGACTTTCTGATTTAATTTATCATAATGTGGTTTCATATTCCAATGTATGTTATGAATCAAGAAAAGCTAGGCTTTAAGGCGATCCCCTTTTCATACTACACATTTTGGCGAACCCGTCTCTTTCATGCATTATACCTTTTGTTTTGGTTAGTTAGATATTGTATGTGTGTTTTTCAATTACAAAAAGAACAAAAACATAGTTTTTTTCATTTCATTACTATACATATCATTTTATTTGCATATTTATTTTATAAAAAAAATCATATTGCATTTCCATTTTCATTGCTTGTTTAGTCATAGTTTTCTTGTACAATGTTTGATTTCTTTATAGAATATTTTAGAGCATTTGATTATTCATTTAGTAGTGATGAATTTGATATGTTAGATGAGGCTTTTGATGACTTCATCTCTATTGAGTCTTCCTCTATGAATCCTAGACCACCCTTTTACTAAAAAATACTTAACTGGCTACATGTGAATGACTATATTAATAATGTTAAAAAACCAAGGATACTTGTTCACCTCACTCAAGATAATCCCCAACTAATGAACAAACTTGTGTTTTTTTTAAAGGTTGCAAAGAATGAACTTCCTTTAAAACTCCTAACAAACTAATCATAACTATGAAAAAGAAATGAAAATGTACATTGGAGTACTTATTAAGAATTATCAATAATTTTTTCATACTTATCATACAAGGAATAATCGTCAACCTACCAATCTGGTTGTGTCTAATCTTCTTCTTTCTTCTCAATATTTACTTCCTCCAGCACCCCATCTCCCCCAAATCTTAGAAATGAGTATGATTTGGTAGAACAATTACTTGCTACCCATGCCAAGATCTCCCTTTGGGAACTTCACCAAATTTATCCTACTTATCAATATGCATTATAACAAGCATTAGCGAGCATATATGTTCCATCTCTCATGCAAACCAATATAAATGCTTTACTGGAGTGTATGCATGCAACTACTACTAAGATCATATTTTTTTACTCAAGATGAGTTACCTCCTAAGTAGATTCATGATTAACATGACTATCTTATGGTTGTTGTCCTTCTAAATGGCAATCTTATTCTTCATAAATTAATTTATAATGGCTCAAGATTTAATGTTTGCATTATTGACATATTACACAAGATAAAAGTGGATATTTCTAAAAGAAAACATAATTATATCTCTATTCATGGCTTTGATAATGTTACAAAAAAAACTTTGGGTATTATCACTTTACTTGTTAAAGTGGGGCATGTCATTTTTTCTACTCCTATTCATGTCATGCCTAGTGCTCTTAATCAAAACCTCCTCCTGGGTAGATCATGGTTGCATGCTATGCATCTTATTCCTTCAACGCTTCATCACAAAGTGAAATTTATTTACAACAATGTTATATACACTCTTGTTGTTAATGATAAATTGCAAACAAATATACATGGTGAATCTTATGCTAAGCCTATTTCTACTCTGGTTCAACAAGAGACATCTTCATCTCCTCAAACCAATTCTTCTGCTACTAGTGTCCTTTCGGATGATGATTGGGGATCCTTCAATTTTATACCCTCTTTTTTGGGAGAGTATAAGCTTCTATCAATGGAATCTAAACAAAGTGAACCCATTCATGAACCCAAGAAAACTTCATCTCTTCTTGATCAACTTAGTAAAAAATTTGATGTTGTCTCGTATTCTAACGAGTGTTTCAAAACTCATGCAAAACCTAGTTTTTATGACATAGTGACCTATGTAGCTCCTTTATCTATTTCTAATATGGCTTCTCGTGATGGCCATGGTTATCACCTTCTATCTAAACATGGTTTTAGATGGTTTTATTAATTATGTTTGTGGAATACATGAATAGGCAATTTAGGTCCCATTTAGAAGTGATGGAAATGAACATTCTTTTGGCCTAGGGTACAATCCTTTCAAGCCGCCTATGAAATTTCACAAACCTTCTCTAAATGTTAATACTACAACTTTTGAACATCTCTCTCTTATTAATCCTCGTCTCATTGATGATAATGTCACATCTGCAATACCTTATCTTGACATTTTTAGTACCAATGAATCCTTGGTTGACTTCTTAGGAGCTTATGACAATATTCCTCATTATCATCATAATCATGGTTTTCCTTATTGTTTAATTATGGAAGTGTACATTGGGAAAGATAATAATATTGGAAAGATACACAAGTTTCCTATTCCTATGGTTATCCATCAAAGAAATTTAATCTCTTGAGTACTGATACCATTGATATGCAAATAGATCCTTACAATATGGAAAATGTGATTAAAATAGGAAAATTGTTTAGATGACCATGAAGAACAAGAGCTTACTGTTAGAATAACTGAGAGGGGGGGGGGGGGGGGAATCACTGACCNGGGGTGAATCACTGACCTCAAAAATTAATCCAATAATCCAACCAAAAATTATATCACATGTATAAAACCTCTAGTTATCTTTAGTCTTACAAGATGTATGCCTTTAAGTAATCTTATCAAATATATACTGCTTAGTGAATATACTATTTATCCTTTTCTTAAGCTTTATCGAATAGCAGTTTATCTTTTCCTAGCCTTTACCGAATATCAATAAATAAACTTAGTGTTTACCGACCAATCATGTTTTATTAATGTGTAAATAAAAAAATCAATGCAATGAGCCATATACACATTTGACACATGCATTTTTAATGTGTAAACCCTGTTAAGGGAAAAACCACTTGCGACCGGTAACCCAAAATTTTCACTCTTTTGAAGTGAGCTCGGTGAAGGTCTTATTGGTGCCCAAAAATGATGCATTCACTTTTGGCCAACTAATAAGTATAATGGTGATGCACCACTTGATACCTCTATAATTTTGGCTTAATCAAGCCAAGGCTGGTAGGCCTGATTTTACTTTGAACTATCAAAATTTGTATGTCGCACAACTCTGTACACAAACAAACAAAGTTCCTCCCAAGGTGGTGAATGATCTTTGGAGGAAAACAAAAAATCTCCTAATAATTTCTAATATGAAACTTAACTAAAATGATAATCACTAAGATCCTAATTATAAGGATTTGAAATAAATGACTTAATAATCTACAAACTACAAAGCATGAACTAATATAATAATTTCCAAGTAATGATTAGATCAATGCCTTCTAAAAACTTGGGCTATAGAGTTAGATAAATTTCAATATTATGTACAATTAGACACAGTTTTAAAAACTTACTTTTAATAAAGAAAGACTATCACTTCACAGGCTTCCACTTGACCTATAATTCAAATAAATCTATACATATAATCTTATCCAATCTAACTCAAATTAAGAGACCGATAAAAATAAGAGAAGATACGTAGATCTTTAAATTAATATTTAAACTACATATATTAATTTTGAATTATGATACTCAGGAAATTCAACACTGTGAAATAATCTAAAATACAATAGAAAATATGAAAGACTAATTGAAAACATATAACTTATAACCACAAATAAAAAGAAGAGCACTTATCTTTATTGATATTGAAAAACTAGTACATTGAAGTTCATGTTGCAATTCTGATCAAATTTTATTATACAATGTGTTTCTCCCCTTTATCATTACATTTTATAGTACATATATATTTGGTTGAATAGTTTTCATACCCCTTTAGGGTGAAAAGACATCATTTTTCATTAAAATTTAGAAACCACTTTTGAGAAAAACAAATCAACTAACTAACAAATAACTACCTATCTTTCGGATTTGGCTTTGGTCGAAAATCCAAATCAAATTTTACGAACTTAATATTTTTAATGGAGATAGGAAATTTGATTTTACAAACTCGGTCTTTTTTAGATTTGCAATATTTGATCTTTTTCATTCTTTGTTGACATCATCTTTACAGTAGGTCGAAATTCCAGCATCTCTGAAACCTTCGCTTATAGAATTTTGATTGTTCCTATGAAAGAGTTTCCTTCCCTAGTCCCTCAAATTTTAAATAAAATGTAATATTTTCTTTTATCCCATTTCATATACTTCATCATATCATCAATTATTGGGCATGGATTTTAGGATGCCATTTTTAGAATTTTATCACTATATAGGACTCTAAATTTTGCCAAAAAATTAGAGCTCCAATAGGCTCTTTCTTGGGAAGTATGTTGCCCGTGAGCATTGCAAGATCTCAGTTAGCTCTGGAGAAGAAGATCAATTATTTACTCTTTACTTGATGTAAATTAAATATTCGGTGGCCCCAGGCCCCCAAAAGTGAACACTGTTGTTTCCCTTTGTCAAAAATTTTATTTTGTTCATGTAACACATTGAATCTCCCGAATATGATATTATTTTGTTCCTTATCTTTACCAACGAGAGTATTTGAAAATAAAAAATTCTCAGAATTATTTATGCCCAACATCTTATCCCTTCCTATATTGTATATATCATCCTTGCAGAGAATACTTATTGGTTCCACTTCATCAATACAGTCTTTGTCTTTTGATTTATGTTTTTTCTTTGAGAAATCATCAGGTGCACTATATTCTTTCCTGGATGGAGGATCCCTGTGCATATGATCAGTCATATAAGTATCTAAATTAATTTCTTCTACTTGGATGTTTCCTTGCACACAATCTGCCCCATTTCCATTCTCCAAATATTGTTTCTCCTCACATAAAGGTTTTGAAGGCAACTTATATTTAGGAATTATTACTTCTTTTATATCAAGAATCTTATCAAGTGGGATAATTACATAATTTTCATTACTTTTCTTCAACATATTCTCATCACTATGCTTGGTTATCATAATCTCATTTTCAGAAGTCTCATACAAATCTCGCTCATAGGCTGAACTGAATGATATCTTACCTTCTGAATGTATATTTTAAGTGTTATCAACTTCAAAATCACCATTAGGCCTACTACCTTCATCATGATGTTGATAGATTTGATTGTATCAAAAATATCCTTCACATAATGGATTCAGGAACATAGAGAACACAAATTTATCTTCCTGCACTCCCTCTTCAAACAGTGGATTCAGGAACATAGAAAATTCAGGCACACCTTCATGAGAGTTTTCATCAGGATCATCAGATGTTTCATCAATAAGACTAATATCTTCATTGACATTATTTTATGTAACTTTGTGATGTTCATATGTTTTATGTTGTTCTATTTTATCTCCTCTATTTGATTTTTGGAATTTATCATCTCCTTCGTCTAGTACTCCCTGAATATATACTAATCCATTAACTTTCTTATCATGATGAAAAAAATTTGACCACTCTTCTCAACATGTTTTTGATATTCCATGTCTAACAAAGCTGAAATTTATCTTGTAATGAGAAGGTTTTCTTCCTCATCATCATGGTCATTGATACATGTTTGCATACACATCTCATCATGTACAAATTATTCTTCAATCTTATCCAACTTTTTCTCCTCCATGTCATCACAAGTATTATTATGGTTCTCAGGAATGGATGCTTCTTTATCTTCTATACGACTAGTGCACTCATCTTCCTCACCAAGATAATCATCAAGCACAAGGCCTTGTTAATTTTGAGCATAAGCCTCCCTTTTTCTGTCTTCATCATCTTCTTCTAATATATGCACAAGGAACTTTACAGAAGGATCATCTGATGTAATTCCCAATTTTTTTACCTTTTTCAGGATTTTTTTTTGTGAAGGCATAATGTTTGAAGGTATTTATCAAAGAATGTTCACCGTTCTTACCAGAAAATGTGCAGAAGACTCTCCTTCAAATCTCTCCAAGCTAAAAAATGCATCAAGTGGAGACATGTAAGAGTCCTCTTCCATATTGTGATCCTGAATCTTGTCCTGTTCATAATGCATATCATCTTCACTTGCATCATGAAATATATCAAGAAACCATTGCTCAAACTCTCTCCATGATGATATACTTTGTTCAGGTATCATACCAAAAAGAAAACCTACATGATCTATCAATGATATTACAAATAGTTTCATAATCACATCTTCTGCATAGATATGAAAATCTAGAATAAATTTACAAAATGTGTGCAAATGCTTTGTTGGTGATTCTGATCCATCTCCACAAAATTTTGGAACACATTTTTTTAGTTTAAGAGGAAAATCTTTCTGACCACCAGGGATGTTATCAAAACTCAATGGTCTATATACTTCAATAATAAATTTTGGTCTTGGGTCACAAAAGTTTGATACTTTATGTGAATATGTATTCTAGTACATACTGAATATTTGAATTTGTAGTAACTTCTTTCTTTATACATTAGGTTCTTTTCAGTAGAGTTGCCACCTCTTTAAAGAGGAAAACTTTACTTATCTCCTTCTAGGTCTTCTCACTTAGTAGAGTCACTGACTGAAATATTTTGTTAAATAGAGTCGCCACCTTCTTTCTAGCAGGGAAAAACTTACTGTCTTTTGAGTTCTTATCTCCAATAGAGTCTTAATTAAATCACCAGAGCTTCTAGGTAATCTTCAACATTGTCTTTCATTTACAACTCCCCAGGAGAGTTGCCAATTTGTTGGTGCCCAAAAATACTGTATTCACTTTTGGCCAATTGACAGGTATAATGGTGATGCAACACTTGATACCTTTGCAATTTTGGCTTAATCAATCCAAGGCTGGTAGGCCTGATTTTACTTTGAACTATCAAAATTTCTATGTCACACAACTTTGTACACAAACAAACAAAGTTCCTCCCAAGGTGGTGAATGATCCTTGGAGGAAAATAAAAAATATCCCAATAATTTATAATATGAAACTTAACTAAAATGATATTCACTAAGATCCTAATTGTAAGGATTTGAAATAAATGACTTAATAATCTACAAACTACAAAGCATGAACTAATATAATAATTTCCAAATAATGATTAGATCAGTGCCTTCTAAAAACTTGGGCTATAGAGTTAGATAAATTTCAATATTACGTACAATCAGAGATAGTTTTAAAAACTTACTTTTAATAAAGCAAGACTATCACTTCATAGGCTTCCACTTGACTTATAATTCAAATAAATCTATACATCTAATCTTATCCAATTTAACTCAAATTAAGAGACCAATAAAAATAAGAGAAGATACGCAGATCTTTCAATTAATATTTAAAATATATATTAATTTTGAATTATGATACTCAGGGAATTCAATACTATGAAATAATCTAATACAATAGAATATCTAAAAGACTAATTGAAAACATATAACTTATAACCACAAATAAAAAGAAGAGCACTTATCTTTATTGATATTGAAAAACTAGTACATTGAAGTTCATGTTGCAGTTCTGATCAAATTTTATTATACAATGTGGTTCTCCCCTTTATCATTACATTTTACACCACATATATATTTGGTTGAATATTTTTCATACCCCTTTAGGGTGAAAAGACATCATTTTTCATTAAAATTTAGAAAACACTTTTGAGAAAAACTAATCTACTAACTAACTAATAACTACCTATCTTTCGGATTTGGCTTTGGTCTAAAATCCAAATCAGATTTTACGAACTTAATAATTTTAATGGAGATAGGAAATTAGATTATACAAATTGGGTCTTTTTTAGATTTTCAATATTTCATCTTTTTCATTCCTTGTTGACATTATCTTTACAATAGGTCGAAATTCTAGCATCTCTGAAACCTTCGCTTATAGAATTTTTATTGTTCCTGTCAAAGAGCTTCCTTCCCTAATCCCTCAACTTTTAATTAAAATGTAATATGTTTTTTTATCCCATTTCATATACTTCATCATATCATCAATTATTGGGCATGGATTTTAGGACGCCAGTTTTAGAATTTTATCACTATATAGGACTCTAAATTTTGCCAAAAAATTACAGCTCCAATAGGCTCTTTCTTGGGAAGTATGCTACCTGTGAGCATTGTAAGATCTCAGTTATCTCTGGAGAAGAAGACCAATTATTTACTCTTTACCAGATGTAAATTAAAAATTTGGTGGCCCTAGGCCCCCAAAAGTGAACACTGTTGTTTCCCTTTGTCAAAAAATTTATTTTGTTCATGTAACACTTTGAATCTCCCGAATATGATATTATTTTGTTCCTTATCTTTATCAACAAGAGTATTTGAAAATAAAAAAATCTCAGAATTATTTATCCCCAACATCTTATCCCTTCCTATATTATATATATCATCCTTACAGAGAATACTTATTGGTTCCACTTCATCAATACAGTCTTTGTCTTTTGATTTATGTTTTTTCTTTGAGAAATCATCAGGTGCACTATATTCTTTGCTAGATGGAGGATCCCTATGCATATGATCAGTCATATAAGTATCTAAATTAATTTATTCTACTTGGATGCTTCCTTGCACACAATCTACCCCATTTCCATTCTCCAAATACTGTTTCTCCTCACATAAAGGTTTTGAAGGCAACTTATATTTAGGAATTATTACGTCTTTTTTATCAAGAATCTAATCAAGTGTGATACTTAGATAATTTTCATTACTTTTGTTTAACATATTCTCATCACTATGCTTGGTTATCATAATCTCATTTTAGAAGTCTGATACAAATCTCGCTCATAGGATGAACTGAATGATATCTTACCTTCTGAATGTGTATTTTGAGTGTTATCAACTTCAAAATCACCATTAGGCCTGCTACCTTCATCATGATGTTGATAGATTTGATTGTATCGAAAATATCCTCCACATAATGGATTCAGGAACATAGAGAACACAAATTTATCTTCCTCCACTTCCTGTTCAAACAATGGATTCGGGAGCATAGAAAATTTAGGCACACCTTCATGAGAGTTTGCATCAGGATCATCAGATGTTTCATCAATAAGACTAATATCTTCATTGACATTATTTTATGTAACTTTGTGATGTTCATATGTTGTATGTTGTTCTATTTTATCTCCTCTATTTGATTTTTGGAATTTATCATCTCCTTCATCTAGTACTCCCTGAATATATACTAATCCATTAACTTTCTTATCATGATGAAAAAAATTTGACCACTCTTCTCAACATGTTTTTGATATTCCATGTCTAAAAAAGCTGAAATTTATCTTGTAATGAGAAGGTTTTCTTCCTCATCATCATGGTCATTGATACATGTTTCCATACACATCTCATCATGTACAAATTATTCTTCAATCTTATCCAAATTTTTCTCCTCCATGTCATCACAAGTATTATTATGGTTCTTAGGAATGGATGCTTCTTTATCTTCTGTACGACTAGTGCACTCATCTTCCTCACCAAGATAATCATCAAGCGCAAGGCCTTGTTCAATCTGAGCATAAGCGTCCCTTTTTCTGTCTTCATCATCTTCTTCTAATATATGCACACGAAACTTTACAGAAGGATCATCTGATGTAATTCCCAATTTTTTGACCTTTTTCATGATTTTTTTTTGTGAAGGCATAATGTTTGAAGGTATTTATCGAAGAATGTTCACCGTTCTTATCAAAAGATGTGCAGAAGACTCTCCTTCAAATCTCTCCAAGCTAAAAAATGCATCAAGTGGAGACATGTAAGAGTCCTCTTCCATATTGTGATCCTGAATCTTGTCTTTTTCATAATGCATATCATCTTCACTTGCATCATGAAACATATCAAGATACCAATGCTCAAACTCACTCCATGATGATATACTTTGTTTAGGTGTCATACCAAAAAGAAAACCTACATGATCTGTCAATGATATTACAAATAGTTTCATAATCACATCTTCTGCATAGATATGAAAATCTAGAATAAATTTACAAAATGCGTGCAAATGCACCGTTGGTGGTTTTGATCCATCTCCACAAAATTTTGGATCAGATTTTTTTAGTTTAAGAGGAAAATCTTCCTGACCACCAGGGATGTTATCAAAACTCAATGGTCTATATACTTCAATAATAAATTTTGGTCTTGGGTCACAAAAGTTTGATACTTCATGTGAATATGTATTCTGGTACATACTGAGTATTTGAATTTGTAGTAACTTATTTCTTTATACATTAGGTTCTCTTCAATAGAGTCACCACCTCTTTAAAGAGCAAAACATTACTTATCTCCTTCTAGGTCTTCTCCCTCAGTAGAGTCACTGACTGAAATGTTTTTTTAAATAGAGTCACCACCTTCTTTCTAGAAGGAAAAAACTTACTGTTTTCTGAGTTCTTATCTCCAATAGAGTCTTAATTAAATCACCAGAGCTTCTAGGTAATCTTCAACATAGTCTTTCATTTACAACTCCCTAGGAGAGTTGCCAATTTGTTGGTGCCCAAAAATGATGGATTCACTTTTGGCCAACTGACTGGTATAATGGTGATGCGCCACTTGATACCTCTGCAATTTTGGATTAATCAAGCCAAGGCTGGTAGGCCTAATTTTACTTTGAACTATCAAAATTTCTATGTCGCACAACTCTATACACAAACAAACAAAGTTCCTCCCAAGGTGGTGAATGATCCTTGGAGGAAAACAAAAAATCTCCTAATAATTTCTAATATGAAACTTAACTAAAATGATAATCACTAAGATCCTAATTATAAGGCTTTGAAATAAATGACTTAATAATCTACAAACTACAAAGCATGAACTAATAGTATAATTTCCAAATAATGATTAGATCAGTGCCTTCTAAAAACTTGGGCTATAGAGTTAGATAAATTTCAATATTATGTACAATCAGAGACAGTTTCAAAAACTTACTTTTAATAAAGCAAGACTATCCCTTCACAGGCTTCCAGTTAACTTATAATTCAAATAAATGTATACATATAATCTTATCTGATTTAACTCAAATTAAGAGACCGATAAAAATAAGAGAAGATAGGCAGATCTTTCAATTAATATTTAAACTATATATATTAATTTTGAATTATGATACTGAGGGAACTCAACACTGTGAAATAATATAATACAATAGAATATATGAAAGACTAATTGAAAACATATAACTTATAACCACAAATAAAAAGAAGAGCACTTATCTTTATTGATATTGAAAAACTAGTACATTGAAGTTCATGTTGCAATTCTGATCAAATTTTATTATA
>MU226413.1:3205039-3221094 GCA_018584345.1 Thuja plicata
AGGTTTTCTTCCTCATCATCATGGTCATTGATACATGTTTCCATACACATCTCATCATGTACAAATTATTCTTCAATCTTATCCAAATTTTTCTCCTCCATGTCATCACAAGTATTATTATGGTTCTCAAGAATGGATGTTTCTTTATCTTCTATATGACTAGTGCACTCATCTTTCTCACCAAGATAATCATCATGCACAAGGCCTTGTTCAATCTGAGCATAAGCCTCCCTTTTTTTGTCTTCATCATCTTCTTCTAATATATGCACAAGGAAGTTTACAGAAGGATCATCTAATGTAATTCCCAAATTTTTGACCTTTTTCATGATTTTTTTTTGCGAAGGCATAATGTTTGAAGGTATTTATCGAGGAATGTTCACCATTCTTATCAAAAAATGTGTAGAAGACTCTCCTTCAAATCTCTCCAAGATAAAAAAAAATGCATCAAGTGGAGACATGTAAGAGTCCTCTTCCATATTGTGATCCTGAATCTTGTCCTGTTCATAATGCATAGCATCTTCACTTGCATCATGAAACATATCAAGAAACCATTGCTCAAACTCTCTCCATGATGATATACTTTGTTCACGTGTCATACTAAAAAGAAAACCTACATGATCTGTCAATGATATTACAAATAGTTTCATAATCACATCTTCTGCATAGATATGAAAATCTAGAATAAATTTACAAAATGCGTGCAAATGCTCCGTTGGTGATTCTGATCCATCTCCACAAAATTTTGGAACATGTTTTTCTAATTTAAGAGGAAAATATTTATGACCACCAGGGATGTTATCAAAACTCAATGGTCTATATACTTCAATAATAAATTTTGGTCTTGGGTCACAAAAGTTTGATACTTTATGTGAATATGTATTCTGGTACATACTGAATATTTGAATTTGTAGTAACTTCTTTCTTTATACATTAGGATCTCTTCAATAGAGTCGCCACCTCTATAAAGAGGAAAACACTACTTATCTCCTTCTAGGTCTTCTCCCTTTGTAGAGTCACTGACTAAAATGTTTTGTTAAATAGAGTCGCCACCTTCTTTCTAGAAGGAAAAAACTTACTGTCTTCTGAGTTCTTATCTCCAATAGAGTCTTAATTAAATCACCAGAGCTTCTAGGTAATCTTCAACATTGTCTTTCATTGACAACTCCCTAGGAGAGTTGCCAATTTGTTGGTGCCCAAAAATGATGGATTCACTTTTGGGCAACTGCTAGGTATAATGGTGATGCACCACTTGATATCTCTGTAATTTTGGCTTAATCAAGCCAAGGCTAGTAGGCCTGATTTTACTTTGAACTATCAAAAATTTCTATGTCACACAACTCTGTACACAAATAAACAAAGTTCCTCCCAAGGTGGTGAATGATCCTTGGAGGAAAACAACAAATCTCCTGATAATTTATAATATGAAACTTAACTAAAATGATAATCACTAAGATCGTTATTGTAAGGCTTTGAAATACATGATTTAATAATCTACAAACTACAAAGCATGAACTAATATAATAATTTCCAAATAATGATTAGATCAGTGCCTTCTAAAAACTTGGGCTATAGAGTTTGATAAATTTCAATCTTATGTACAATCAGAGACAGTTTTAAAACTTACTTTTAATAAAGCAAGACAATCACTTCATAGGATTCCACTTGACTTATAATTCAAATCAATCTATACAGCTAATCTTATCCAATTTAACTCAAATTAAGAGAACGATAAAAATAAGAGAAGATACGCAGATCTTTCAATTGATATTTAAACTATATATGTTAATTTTGAATTATGATACTCAGGGAATTCAACACAGTGAAATACTCTAATAAAATAGAATATCCAAAAGACTAATTGAAAACATATAACTTATAACCACAAATAAAAAGAAGAGCACTTATCTTTATTGATATTGAAAAACTAGTACATTGAAGTTCATGTTGCAATTGTGATCAAATTCTATTATACAATGTGTTTTTCCCCTTTATGATTACATTTTACACCACATATATATATGTGGTTGAATAGTTTCCATACCCCTTTAGGGTGAAAAGACATCATTTTTCATTATAATTTAGAAAATACTTTTGAGAAAAACTAATCAACTAACTAACTAATAACTACCTATCTTTCGGGTTTTGCTTTGGTCTAAAATACAAATAAGATTGTATGAACTTAATATTTTTACTGGAGATATAAAATTTGATTTTACAAAATGGGTCTTTTTTAGATTTGCAATATTTGATCATTTTCCTTCTTTGTTGACATCATCTTTACAGAAGGTCAAAATTCCAACATCTCTAAAACCTTCGCTTACATAATTTTGATTGTTCCTGTCAAAGAGATTCCTTCCCTAATCCCTCAAATTTTAATTAAAATGTAATATGTTGTTGTATCCCATTTAATATGCTTCATCATATCATCAATTATTGGGCATGGATTTTATGATGCCACTTTTAGAATTTTATCACTATATAGTACTCTAAATTTTGCCAAAAATTTAGAGCTCCATCAGAGCCAGCCCTGTTAAAGGTTACCATAATTAAGTGCGACCTTGTTAGAGGATTTAAAACCATTGGTTATTATTTTGACCTTAGGCAATCACTATGTTTTTAACAAGAAAAACCATTTTATATTCTTGAGTATATCAATACATTAAGGATTGTTAAATCCCACTCGTTTAAGAGATTTTCTGAATCAATGGTTAAACTAAAATAGTAAATGATCTGTTCAATAATACAACTTAACTTGCAGATTTTCAGATCTATTGTAAGTCCATAATACCTCTATGATCAATATTCTCTTCAATTCCTTTTCTCCCCTCTTTACTTCTTTCTTCTCGGTGAATGTTGTTGCTTCTCTGTTGCTCGGTGTCTGCACAATTCTTGGCTCTGTCCTTCAGCCTGTATGATCAGATCTACATGAAGACTTCTATCTTCACCAGAATTATATTCAACATTCCTTTCTTTCATAATTAATTACTTGTCTCTTTATATAGACATGATTTCACCATTTAATTTCTTTCTCGTTCTTGACGTAGATAGCTTTCTCTATCCGCAAATCTCTCCATACATTGCTTTAATCTTTAAAACCTTTCTTTAGTTTTATTTCATAGATTTCTCTTTGACAACTGGGATTAAAAATAGATTTAAATATTCATTTCAACTGGTCGATGAAAACAATGTAATCAATCAGTTAACTCTAATTATAGCTCTTGCCAGCTAAGTATTTTGTCATTTCCTAACTCCAGTTCTGATCAGTCATGAACTCTTAGTTTTCTTAGTCATTGAATCCAGTTGTCCTCTGGTACCATTGTCCGTCGGTGTTGTCTATCTATTAGGAAACACTATGAACTTTAGTTATGTTTGGTGTTGTGGTGCTCGATTTACACTGTGACTTGTTCAGGGTTCTCTATCTGTCGGTGTGCATTTTCCGTTTGTGTTTACTGTCACTTGGTGTACACTGGATTTATATGTTTACTGATAACATAAACTTTATTTCTTTGGTTCCTTGAAGTCTATGAAAATATGTACATGACCATTCAAATTATATCAATTTGAAATCAATGATAATACAATACATTAACTCATTTAATGTCTTACATTCACTTTTTGCAGCTCGGTGATCATCAACTTAATCATCTTCAAACATTCAATCAGTTAATCAATCTCTCCCTTTGGCATTGATGGGAACATACTATCAAAAAAATATTAAATATATCAGTTGTAGTTCATCAATCTCTCCCAAAATTATTATTCTATAACCAATACAAATATTTGACTTTCGGTAAGCTCTTCTAGCTTAGATTTGATTCTTGCAGAGTTCTCTCTTCATTCTTCATTCCCTTCATTGGTTAGATGTAGCAACTTCTGTCTTCTTCTTCTGTCTCTCTCTTTGTAGAATCTCTTCTCTAATACTTTCCCTTTGATGGATGGTTACTTCATTGAATATCTTTCTCTTAATCTCTCTCCCTGATATGATATATCATATGGATATATTCTCTCCCTTAGGATGTACTTTTCCTTGATGGATATTTCATATCATGGATTTATTCTCTCCCTTTGACAACAATGCCAAACATAAATATATCCCTCTCCATTAGCTGTGTAGATTTTTAGTAGCCAACAATATCTCTGGTGTTCGGTTCTGATAACTACCTTTCTGTGTACTGATATATCATTGCAGTCCATATTTCTACTTGCATCAACATAATTGATCTTCTGATAATGTGTAGGCTGATGCAACCTCCAAGTCAACTTAGTGTCCAATAGACAAGGGTTGGACCCCTAGTCTCTTCCTCAGGTACTCAAATGTATCTTTTGGCAATGGCTTTGAGAATATGTCTTCTAATTGTTCTTTCGATTGGACATATTCTAATATCACCTCTTTCTCTTGTACTTGTTCCCTCAAGTAATGATACTTAATAGCTATATACTTTGTCTTAACATGAATCACACGGTTGTTTGAAATGTTGATAGCAATTATATTATCACAATAGATAATCACTAGATCAAGGATTTCCATATTCATACCTTTCAACAATTGCTTGATCCATGCAATGTTAGAGAAATTTGTAGCAGCAGCCACATATTCTACTTATGTAGTAGATTGAGATATGCATCCTTTCTTTTTACTTATCCATGTAACAAGTCTATGACCCATTAAGAATGCTCCTCCTGTTGTGCTCTTTCTATCATCTATGTTTCTAGCCCAATCAGCATCTGTATAGACTTGTAGCTCAAATTTTCATTCTTTATTATACCACAAACCATAGTCTTCGATATTCTTTAGATATCTCAGAATTCTTTTAACAATAGTCATATGTGATTCCTTGGGATTAGCAGAGAATCTTGCAACTATACCAACTACATGTGCTAGATATCTAGACTAGTATGTACAATATACATTAGTTTTCCAATCATAGATCTATATAAGATCTGATTTACCTCTGTTGACTTGTCTTCCTTTGTCAGTTTGCATCCAATTTCCATAGGTGTTCCAACTGGTTTGGAGTCCTCCATTTTGAATAAATTCAAAACTTCTTTGATGTATTTGTCCAGTCATATGTGATTCCTTGGGATTAGCAGAGAATCTTGCAACTATACCAACTACATGTGCTAGATATCTAGACTAGTATGTACAATATACATTATTTTTCCAATCATAGATCTATATAAGATCTGTTTTACCTCGGTTGACTTGTCTTCCTTTGTCAGTTTGCATCCAATTTCCATAGGTGTTCCAACTGGTTTGGAGTCCTCCATTTTGAATATCTTCAAAACTTCTTTAATGTATTTGGATTGTGTGATGTAGATGCCTATATCCCATTGTAGAATCTGTAGACCAAGAAAAAATTTGATCTCTTCAAACATTGACATCTCAAATTCTTTCTCATTTTATCATCAAATGATTTGCATAACATATCATTACCTCCAAATATGATATCATTAACAAATATCTCAGCAATCAGAATGTTATCATCACCATCTTCTTTTAAATACAAAATACTATTATCACTTATTCTTACAAATCCAATACTAATGAGATAAGAGTGAAGCATTTCATACCATGCTCTTGGTGCTTGTTTCAATTGATACAACGCTTTGTGTAGTCTACATACCAAGTTACTCTTGTTAGGATCAATAAACCCTTCCGGTTGTTCAATTTATACCTCTTCTTCTAGTATTCCATTTAGGAATGCAGATTTGATATCCATTTGGTATACTTTGAATCCTTTGAAAGCAACATAAGCAAGTAGAATTATTACTCCTTCTAGCCTAAAAATGAGTACAAAGGTTTCTCCATAGTCAATACCTTCTTCTTGTGCATACCCTTTGCATACCAGTCTTGCTTTGTTCCTTATGACTTCTCCATTCTCATTTAGTTTGTTTCTGAATATCCATTTGGTACCAATGACATTTTTGTCATTCATTCTAGGTACTAATGTCCATGTTTTGTTCTTTTCAATCTTCTCAATCTCTTCATTCATTGCACTGACCCATTCTTGATTCTCAAATGCAGTATTAACAGATTTAGGCCCAAAATCACAAATCAAACATCTAGTGTTCAGTGACTTACTTCTTTTTCTCATTCCTGCTCTTTTATCTCCTATGATCTGGTCCTGTGGATGGTGTCTTCTAACATACTTGGAAAGTACTAGTTCAGATCTTTTTTCATCATTCTGATCATTATCTTGACCTTAATTTTGATCTTCATCACTTGGTTCATCATGGTGAGAAATTTATTAATTTTTAGTGTGTGCAGCTTGTTGCTAGATTGCATTGTTCTATTGCTTGATAGAAATACACTGTTGTTCAGGTAGAGTGTCAGGTTCTTCACTATAGAAACATTTGTTGTAATCTTCTAGTTCCTTTCTACTTTCCTCATCATTATTCTCAACAAATTCATCCACTTTAACATTTGCACTTTCAATGATTTTGTTAGAGGATTTGTTAAGACATTTATAAGCTTTGCTTTTGGTAGAATATCCTAGAAATATTCCTTCATCACTTTTGGAGTCAAGTTTCCAATTTCTATCATCTTTCAATATATAACATTGACTTCCAAAAATTCTAAAGTAACTTACATTGGGTCTACATCCATACCATAGCTCATAAGGTGTCTTATTGGTGTCTTTCTTCAATTGAACTTGGTTTAATGTATAGACAACAATACTTATAGCTTGTCTCTGGAATGTTTGTTTGATGCATTTTTTCAATCATTAGTGTTCTAGCACAATCAACAATTGATCTATTCCTTCTCTTAGCAATCCCATTTTGTTGTGGTGTTCTTAGTGCAAAAACTTGTCTCGTAATTCCATGCTCATTACAAAAGTTAGTGAATTCATCAAAAATAAATTCTCCTCCTCTATTTGATATTAAGCATTTCAATTCTTTTCCACTTTATTTTTCAACTATATCTTTATACCATTTAAACATCTTAAATGCTTCTGATTTCTCTTTTAAGAACATAACACTCATCATTCTAGAATAATCATCAACAAATAGAATGAAGTATCTATCACCATAATAGATCTTTGTTCTCATTGGTCCACATAAGTCAGTATGGACTAACTCTAGAGTAGCATTAGATGTGTACATTTTTCTCTTGAAACTAGACTTTTTCATTTTACCTTTTTGACAATTCTTACACATGACATGGTCGGGCTTTGACATGCTCGATAAGCCTCTTACTTTCCTTTTCTTTCTTATCCTAACCATGTTGTCAAAATTCACATGACATAACCTTTTATGCCATAACCAAATGTCTTCATTTCTAGCTAATAAACAAGTGGTCTCAATCTTATCAAGATATAATAGGTTACCTTTTGTTTGTTTATCAGTACCGATCAACCTTTCTATTTCATTATAGATCTTTGCCTTTTTGTTCTCAAATGCAACTCGGTGACTTGTGTTATTCAGCTATGAAACAATCAATAGATTATAGTTAAGTCTTAAATCACCCAATATGCATTTTCACATCTGATCAGATTGTTCAACATGATGGTTCCTTTACCTTCAATTGGACAAGGTGAGTCATTACCCATTCTTACTGATCCACCATTATAATATTCAAAAGTTTTGAAATTTTCCTTATCTCCAGTCATGTGGTTAGTACAACCACTATCAATAATCCAGACATTATTTTTACTAACCTTAGATATGAGTGCAGTTTCAAAATTCCTTTCTTCTTTGTCTGAATCATCCTTCATAGAAACAAATACTACCTCAATATCTTCATTAGACTCGGTGTCAGTATTCTCAGCTTTGTTCTCAACCAGGTAACAAGCCTTCTTTCCTTTGTCCTTATAGTCTCGGTTATCTTTATTAAAACACACTAATTGTAATGTACCTTTGTATCTATCTTTTCCTCTTTGCAATCTTATAGCCATTAGTGCTTCAATTTCATCAAGTTCTTGTTCATCGCTATCACTTTCACTATTATTTCTCATGGTGTGTTTATGACTTGATTTACTTATTTTCAGAGAATATTTGAATGCAGACTCAATAGTTGGTAAGATACTATTGTCAAATTTATTCATCTCAAATTAAATAAGTCTACCAATCAGACTTTCTAGAGGAACAATTTTATTTGCTACTGCTCTCATTTCTTGAATTGAAAATACTCTAATAGCATAAACAAGAAGTAAGGTTCTCAGAATTTTACTTACCATTGTTTCTTCTTCAAGTACACCTCCTACTCCTTAGATAACATTAATAACCTCTTTGATTCTGATACTATATTGAGTGATGTTTTCTCCTTCTTTCATTCTTAGGCCATCAAAATTTCCTCTTAGGCTTTCAGCTTTAGCCCTCAACACATTTTTATCTCCTCCATGTACTAGCTTAAGTTTCTCCCACATTTGCTTTGCATTGGTTCATGTTTTGACATCTTCAAATTCAGCATCAGAGAGTGAGGAAGCAAGTTCTATCATCATAGAATTGTGTTCATGTTCTCTCTCAATTGATAAACTATCGGGGGTCCAGTAGGTAAAACAAATTCAGTATCCAAGTACTGTGTGACATCATTTCCAATACCTGATAGGTGGAGTCTTATCCTACTTTTCCATGATGAAAAGTTGTCTTTGTTCAACTTAGGCACATCCATTTTACTCATCTTATGATCTTTATCTTGATTCTTTAAACTCTCTTCTAAGCATACTAGCTCTGATACCAATTTTTAGAATAACTAAGGGGGGGAGGGGGGTGAAGTAGTGGCCTCAAAAATTAATCCAATAATCCAACCAAAACTTTTGTCACATATATAAAACCTTTAGTTATCTTCAGTCCTACAAGATGTATGTCTTTAAGTAATCTTATCAAATATAAACTGCTCAGTGAAAATACTATTTATTCTATTCTTAAGCTTTACTAAATAGTACTTTATCTTTTTCTAGCCTTTACCGAATATCAATAAATAACTTAGTGTTTATAGACCAATCCTGTTTTAGTAATGTGTAAAGGAAAACATAAAATCAATGAACCATATACACATTTGACACATGGATTTTTAATGTGGAAACCCTGTTAAGGGAAAAACCACTTGGGACCGGTAACCCAAAATTTTCACTCTTCTGAAGTGAGCTCGGTGAAGAGCCAACCCTGTTAAAGGTTACAAACACACTATAAAGTGCAACCTTGTTAGAGGATTTAAAACCATTGGTTTGTCTTTTGACCTTAGGCATTCACTATGCTGTCAACAAGAAAAACCTTTTTATACTCTTGAGTATCTCAATACATTAAGGACTGTTAAATCCCACTCGGTTAAGAGATTTTTTGAATCAATGGTTAAACTGAAATAGTAAATGATTTTTTCAATAATACAACTTAACTTGCAGATTTTTAGATCTATTATAAGTCCATAATACCTCTCTGATCAATATGCTCTTCAATTCCTTTTCTCCCCTCTTTACTTCTTTCTTTTCGGTGAATGATGTTGCTTATCTGTTGCTCAGTGTCTGTAGAATTCTTGGCTCTGTCCTTCAGTCTGTATGATCCGATTTGCATGAAGACTTCTATCTTCACCAGAATTATATTCAGCATTCCTTTCTTTCATAATGAATTACGTGTCTCTTTATATAGACATGATTTCACTCTTTAATTTTTTTCTTTTTCTTGATGTAGATAACTTTCTTGATCCGTAAATCTCGCCATGCATTTCTTTAATCTTTAAAGCCTTGCTTTAGTTTTATTCCATAGATTTCTCTTTGACAACTGTGAATAAAACTATCTTTAAATCTTCAGTTCAACTGGTTGATGAAAATAAAGTAATCAATCAATTAACTCTAATTGTAGCTCCTGCTAGCTAACTAGTTTTTGTTTCCTAACTCCAGTTCTGATCGTTGATCAACTCTTAGTTTGCTCGGTCATTGACTCTAGTTATCCTCTGGTAACATTGTCTGTCAGTGTTGTCTGTCCATCGGGAAACATTGTGAACTTCAATTATTCTTGGTGTTGTGGTGCTTAGTTTACACCAGGACTTGTTCGGGGTTCTCTATCCGTCGGTGTGCACTGTCCATCGATGTTTACTATCACTCGGTGTACACTGGCTTTATATGTTTACCGATAACATAAACTTTATTTCTTTGGTTCCTTGAAGTCTATGAAAATATGTATATGACCAGTCATGTTATATTAAGTTGACATCAATGAAAATAAAATACATTAACTGATTTAATGTCTTGCATTTACTTTCTGCAGCTCAGTGATCATCAACTTAATCATCTTCAAACATTCAATCAGTTATAGTTCATCACTTACTTCTCTTCTTTATGAGTTTTTGGACATTTTATTGGACATACTCTAACATGCCTAGCATATATTCCAATATTGTGAATCACAACATTTCCATTCTTCCTAATACAAAATTGGTGAAGTGGAAAATTAAAAAAATGAACCCTAAAATTGCTTTGCCTATGAAATTTGAAATTTAAAAACTTCTTGATGTTGGATTTTTTTCCTATTTATTTTTTTCCTTTGATTCAAACATTATGGCTATGTCTAAAGGTGTGAATAAGATTCAAATATATACTATCTTATGTGATCTCAATAAGGATTATTTGAAAGATGATTTTCCTCTTCCAAACATAGAGATGATAGTGGATTCTATGGGTGGACATGCTTTATTATCCTCCATGGATGTTTTTTCTAGTTATTATAATCAAATATTCATTCCTCCTCAAGATCTATACAAGACCACTTTCATAACACCTCAGAGAACCTTCTATTGGGTTAATATGCCTTTTGGATTGAAAAATGTTGGTGCTACTTATCAACATACTATGACACTTATCTTTTACGATTATGTCCACACAATTTTAGAAGATTATGTTAATTATATTTTAGCTAAATCTATTTCTCACACAATCCATGTTCATATTCATAGACAAGTCTTTGAATGTATTTGTAAGTATAACATGCATTTGAATCCATGAAAACATTCTTTTGGTGTTTATTATGTTATGGCATGAATGTTATTTATGATATTTATGTTAAGTTTCTGTAAATGTAAAAAATATTTGAAAATGTTTTTACATTATTCTCTCCTTAGGGTTAGAGTAGGAAGTTGTTCTGCTAATTAGCTTCCTTACATGTAATGAAGGTTGACATTTACTATTTGATGATAAATACAAAGAATAGTGAAATAATTGGCTTCCATGAGCATGCATGTTTGTTAATGAATGATATTTTATTTATTTTATATTGTCCTTTATCCAATAATTTTCTAGGTTATAAATGTGTATATTCATGCAAGTGAAGGATGTTAGTATGGAATGAATCTTGTTTCCTTAATATATTATGATTTATAATCATGTATGTTTTAATTAAAGGGGTAAAAATGTTTTGAAGGGACCAGAAACCCTTTACAAACATATTTTGAGGGGGATCTGGAACCCCAAAAGAAATAGTTACGAAAGATTACACACTACAAAGCAACATCTAACAATCAACAATAAAACAATAACCTAATAAAAGGACATACAAAGTATGAGTTATAGAAACAACATTCCAAAGCCTAAAATAACACACCATAGGGTTTTACAAGGCTCACTAAACCATATATAAGAGAATCCTTGGGTTTGACTAGGTACCCAAAACATCACACTACTTGGGTTTTGCCAAGGCTCCCATAACCTTTAAGTTGAAGTAAAACTGGGCTTAAGACCAACCATATATGAAATAGAGTTTTCAAAGGCTCCCTTAACCTTACAAACATGGGATTTCAAAAGGCTCCCCCTACCATCAACAAAGGACGATTTCTCCTAGAGAAATATTCACCATCATCACTACACTTCACCTCAATAATCATGTATGTTAAAGGTAAATGTGTTATAGTTTTCTTTGATTTAGTTTGAGGATTTCTCATGATAAAGGATTAAATTCTATTATTTTCATTTTTCTCTAACCTTGTACTATCTTTTTGCATTTCTTTTAATTTGTGAAAGTTTGCAATCTTAGGATTTACAGCTTGGAGTCAGTCAACCAATAGGCCCTTTAACAAAAAACCATGTGTCTACTTTCCTATCCCAACATCGTTATGATTCGACATCTAGGTGTTGGGGAGGATAGAGATCCCAGTCTTGCCCCGCTTTAAGGAAGAGTTGGTTGGCATCACGCAACTCTCCCCTAGTGGCCCATGCCTAATAACCACTTCAACAATCCCCACCAAGATAGATGATAAGGATAAAATTTGGAGTTTGATAAATGAAAAATTGAAACCCATTGAGTTTAGGCAAGTAATCATTGGCAGAGATTTAACACTATTTTAGATTTAAAAGATAAAAGTGACAGTCTTCCAAGAATCAATAGAGTGATGAATGATTCTTAATTTTTTGTGCAACAAAATTATTTGTTTGAAGTGGTTCCCAAGAATAGTAAGTACACATGGACTAATAGAAGACTTGTCTGCACCAACATATCAAAGAGACTGGACTATATATTCCTAGGGAAAACATGGCTTGACAATAACATCACCTTAGCTACACTCATGCTCCCAAACTTTTTATTACATCATTTCCCTATCCTCTTTGACTTTGGGAGTATTGAAAGCCCAATAAAAAATATTTCAAGTTTGACAACATGTGGTAGAAAGATTGATCCATCACCAATGAAGTAGAATGATAGTAGAATGAAAGCAACCCTTTCAAAGGTGCACCAAGTTATTGCACCATGAAAAGATTGCAGTTTATTAAAAAAACTTAAAATTTGGACTAAGGAGACATTTAACAATATATTTATGGAATATTTACTAGTGGAAATAAATTAAATACACTAAATGAGAAGGTAATTAAATATGGTATATTCAATCAGGACTATATAAAGGAGAAAAATTTGATATCCAAATAGTAGAGCTCCTTGAAAAATAAAAGTGTTTTTGAAGAGATTAAGCCAGGAAAACACGAATTTATGTTTGTAAGATGGAGTTAGATGGATAAGATGACGAAATTATTTATTCAACATAAATAATTAATAGTCATTTAACTCTTTGAATTTATTTGTTCATAGGCTCCGACAAAATTATATCCTATCAAAGTGCAATGAGATAATGATAATGATTCTAACAACATTTATAACACATACAACTCCATATGGTGTCCAAAGACCAAAACTCAGCCTCGAACTTCCTCGTTGTAATGACCGCTATCGAATTACCAACGAATTCCAAATTAGTAAATAAATATTGATTAAAGAGAAGGAGAAGAAGAATGCATAAACAAGAGCACGTAAGTGCATCCCTTCACCATTTGTTATTTATTTATTATGTGAGAGAAAATATTAATGATCTGCTACTATTTATAGTTGAAACATGCAATTTGTAGATTTGACTATCACACCAAAAGCACATATTTGTGGTGGAGAGGGATCTCATCGTAGTTATAGTCGCTATGCCAAAACCCCCCACATGATAGAGACAACTACAACCCCGTACCATGTGGGATTTGCACCCACTACGTACCATGTCAATAAACTAAAATTACACAAACAAAAGATCTAGGGGTTGAGGAACTCAAACCAATGGCCTGCACGCTTATACCATGAAGAAATTAGTAGCTGTTGGTACAGTAATCTTTGATAGAAAAAGAAAAATAAGATTGTTTGCAAAGAAAAACATAGTATATAAGAACACAGTTTTATGAAAAAAATACAGAATCTCCAATCATATTCATTGACAAAAAAGAAAAGCTAGTATTACAATATAAATTACTGTATGGGAAAAAAGCCAATACAGGTGAAAGATTAGTTAAATTGAAGATTGCATGAGAAGTAACCCTTAACATGCAGTCATAAACCACGAGTTGGAATAAACTATTACATACACGAGTTTTAAGTTGGAAATAACTACTACTCCAACACAATTTATTTATATTTAAAGTATAAAATTTATTTATTTATGAAATGATGATTCTTCATCTAAAATCCAAAACAATATCTTACAATGACATTAAATTAATGGGCTTCACATATTGCCGATTTCGATATCAAATTGACTACTTTGGAGGTTGCACTTGTAGGTAACTTACAATGACTAATAATGGCTTCCAATAAAATTGCTCTTCATGTAAGTCTCATAAATTTACGTCAAACATAATAATTAGCCCATAAATTTAAAAAAAAATCGAATAAATAGATCTCTATACTTTCTTTAAAGTGCATAAAACAAATATCTACATTGCTATATTAGTGACTTTTGCAATAATTTATTAGACTTCTCAATTTTTCAGAATCTCAGATTGTATTCTAAGCATATTCATTATATTACACATAAGCATCGAATATATTACGACTATTTAAATATTTTTAATAAATATATTAAAATAATAATCAAAGCATGAAAGAAATATTATGAAACTTTTTGTAAATCAATTTTTACAATAGGCTGAAGTTTCCCACAATAATTGTTTATATGTATAAGTAAACAATAGTGGGCTCAAGTTGCAGATCTTGACATTTTAATTAGTTACTTTTTTTATGGGTTCTTTAATTTCATTGATATCTTCATAAGTATGGTAATTCTTTGGTAGATTTAGTTGTAAATAAGATTTAATTACTAATTATTATACAATTTTGAAAATTAAAACAATTAAATTTAAGGTGTATGTTTATGTTGGGGTATAAATTTTTAGTTTTAATTTGCATAATTGTTGTATTTAAGTTCAAAATATGTAGAATTATTTTTAAAAAAATTTTAAATTTTTTTTTTATTGTTAACTATGTTTTCAAATATATTTTCTATTTTCTATTTGTTTTATTTAGATTGAAGAAAAATCATTATTTTATTTTATTTTATTGAATAGCTATATTAAATACTAAAAAAAATATTTTTTACTATAATGATTAAACATTTTATTTATTTTTAAGCGAAAGTGGACTAGCCAATATATATATATATATATATATATATATATATATATATATATATATATATATATATATATATATAGGCCGAAGAAGATCCACAAAATCAAAACTCTAATAATTATGATGATTAAATATTATATCTCTTTATTCATTTATTTTTACTAAGATGATTAACTTGTTTTATTTTAATTTGACTTTATGTTTACAATAAAAAATGATTGTAAAAAATGTTAACACAATTATATTAATACATGTATATTTATTTAATATTTTTTTAACGCTATTACACTATAATAACAATAAAATATTTGATTTGCAAGCTATAGTTCCACTCAAATTATTACAAAGCTTAAATTTGATTTCGTTGTCTACAAATATGCACACCAATTTAGTTCCACTATTTTTTTCTTAGGCTTAATCATTTAGTGCTTCTTGTCCTCCTGTCCTCCTGTGATAGCCTCTATCGATGGAAAGAAGCCTTAAAATTTGATCCATATGCCCTTACAAAGTAAAATAAAAAATAAAAAATGCAGGTCTCCATATTGAAGAAGCCTTAAAATTTGGTCCATATTCTCTTATGAGGTGAAAACAACAAATAAAATTAGGAGATGATAATCTACCAAAAATGATAATGCAACTACATTGGATATTCATAAATCAAACATCTCTCTAATTAATTAAAACTAGTTGTTGAACCTTGTCTTCCATAAATTATCCTTTTCTTCTGAGCCCATGACTAGAAAAAGGAAAAAGAGAAAATAATTTTAAAATCTACACTATAGTGAAACTAAGACACTTTTGTGAAAACACACAGAAATTGCAAATTCCATTGCCTACGAAGGTAAATTAATTGGATGTATCATTACAAATTTATGTATTTTTTGTTCAATCCAAATAAATCTAGGCATGTTTACCATATAATATTACTACTCTTTATGTACATTTTTATATCCAACGTGTGTCTATGTGTGTTCTTCTAAACTACATTTTCCCTATGTAAATGGGTGTGTGTGCTTCATATGTTAGTTTCTAAATTGTAACATGGTATTGAACCATAATAATATATTTTGTATTGAAATTTTTTCATCTTGTTTATCATTTATGAGTACTAAATTGTTTACGAGATTTCATGACTATGTTCAATTTGGACCTTAGAAATACTATTTGTGGTATAATAATTCAATATATATATA
>MU226413.1:3231815-3300308 GCA_018584345.1 Thuja plicata
TATATATATTGTATTTGGTGTAGATTTGCTAGGGCAAATTAGGCGGGAGACAAAAACTATTGATTTCAGGTAACTCTGACTTTGAATAGTTATAACAGACAAATATATACTGAAAATCAATGTTTCTTTTTTTCTATACTAGTTGTACATGTCATCTAAAACATATTCTGAAATCAACGGAAAATAAGATTATTTACATCTATTTTGTTGGTGGGAACTAGACCCTAGATTTTTAGCATTTTCGGCAATTAAAAAATAGACTTCAAAAATTAAAAAACTATGTCAATTATTATGCAATTTTTTAAAAAAAAATTATAGATATAAACTACATCCAATTTTTCACATTTCATTAGTTTACATCATTTTCAAATTCTAAACACAAATGTAACTTTTATGTCATTAAAGTTTAACAATTTTGCATGTTGTGGTCCTCTTCCTTTATAAAAGTGTGACACAAGTTTGTACTTTTACCCGTCAGCCTATGTGAAATGGGTTTCTATTAAGGAATTTCCACTTTTTAATATTTATGGCCCTACTATACCTTGCATAACTATCCCGACATTTTGTTTTACAAATGTTGGGTCCACCTTTTTTTCTATTTTTTTCTCACTTTTCTTGTCCTCTAGAATCCTTGGACCTAGAGCCTCCTCTATTTTTGGTTCTTTCCTTAGAAGGATTGTGGAACTTGGAATCCTATGGTTCTTTGATTATTTGGTTTCCCTATGGGTAAAAGCACAATAATCTGTCACCTTTTAAGCTAACTTGATTGGCTAACTCAGTCGAGTCAAACTCGGCCCAATCAGACTCGGTTGAGTAAATGTGGCACTGAATGGAATCTATGTGGCCAAGTTGGCTCATGCGCGAGCCAATGGGAGGGTCGGTAGGACTCAGCCGAGTCTGACTGGGCGAATTCAGACTGGGCCGAGTCTACCTAGGTGGCATGCCATGTGGCATCCAAACCTCCAAAAACATAAATAAATCTAGAAGTTTGCACTTCTACTATTTTTTTCTTTGCTCAAACTAGACAATGTCAAAAAACTAAAAGTACCCTTTTCTAGATCTCAAAACTACGATTCTTGATATATAAATTTTATATTGTTTTGACTACAAAACATTGAACAAATTCATTAAAAACTACATGTAGGTTATTAAAGATTTCAGAAGTCGTTGATTCGGATAATATAAAAAAATTCTAAATCAATTCAGAAATTTTTTAAAATCATAGATAACACTAGAGAAGAGAGTCCTCTTCAATAATATATAATTTATTTGGTTTTTGGTATAGTTTTGATAGGGGAAAAATGGCGGGAGACAAGTTTTTTTGATTTCAAGTAAGTTCGACTTTGAATACTTATAACGGGCAAACTACACATCGAAAAGACTTCTTTCTTTTTTTTTCTGCACTAACTATACATGTCATCTAAAACATATTCTAAAATTGGAGGAAAAAATAATGTTTTACTTATAATGATTTGGCGGGAAGTTGTATGCACCCTAAAATGGTCACCTAGACTATGGGCCCCCATTTATCAATTTATCAAATTCCTGAATCAATGCTTTGCAATATTTTCAATTCAAATCAATTTCTTTGATCAAATTGTAATTAATTCAATTATTTCGATATTTCCTAAGGTTTGATCATTTCATCAATTATCTTATTTAATTAAAAGAAAATAATTCCTTTTTATTAAATAAAATAATCTTATTTAATTAAAATTCCTTTTTAATTAAATAATCTTATCTTATTTAATTAAAATCTCTCTTAATTAAATAATATTATCTCATTTAATTAAAATATCCCTTTTAATTAAATAAAACCCCCACTTAAATCCATCTTTGTTGAAAAAGGAAATAAATTAAATAAAAATAGATAAAGTTCCTTTTTTTCACACATCTTCCTAAGTGGTGGGCTTTTTGCCTCTTAATCATAGCCTTTTGATTTTGCCTTTTAAAGATATGAGCACATGGATCAACCAAGATTTAATCTCCACCATTGCTTATTTTCTTTTTGCCTCTGAATATCTACCATCCATTGCTCTTTATAAGGGAACCTCTCCTCGTTTGGATAATCAATAATCAATAATCAAGAATCAAGAATCAAAAGTCAACGCTTTTTATGCTATTGTTATGCTGCAGGTTTGGAGAGCGATTTTGGAGGAGAATTTGAGCACTTGAGCTTGGATATTGCAACTTCTCTCTGCTTGTCTTCTTCTTTCATGCCCCATTGCAATCCATTTAGATTAATTTTGCACTTTCATGTTAGATTAGATTCATGTTTCCTTTCATAGATTAATCTTGCATTTGTATTTCCTTTCATAGAATAATCAAGTATTGTTATCATATAGATTAATTTCCTTTCTTGCATTGTTATCATATAGAATATCTTTCATTTGCATGCATACTTGATGATCATGGAGACTAGCACTCTTCCTTTTCCTCTTTAAATCTCTTTTTTATGGTGTACTTGCATGGGCACAAACTAGGTCAATCTGAGGGCCTCCATTACAAACCCTTGCACTCCATAAATAGAGAGCTATGAGTCACCATTTGAGACCTCATTCTTGAGCAATCTTGGATATAATGATTCATAGAATTGTGACACATTTTTGGCACCCACCGTGGAAACACTTCAATTATTTTACTTATAATAATTTGGCGGGAAGTAAACTCCCTGATTTACAATATTTTTTAGAAAATGAAAAATAGACCTAAAAATTTCAAAAAACATATTAATTTTGGTTCAATTTTTTAAAAAATAATTATAGGCATATAATTCATCCTATTTGACACATTTCATCAGTTTACATCATCTTCAAATTCTCAATAGAAATGTGACTTTTATGCCCTTGAAGTTTTACAGTTTTGGTGATGTTAACATTTTCCTTTGTAAAAGAGTGACAGATTATTGTGCTTTTACCCCTATGTAGAAACCAACAGGATCTAAGAGATAAAATGAAGCACAATGAGAAAAGTCAGTCATCAGATCATTAGAGAAGAAAAGTACATATAGATGTGAAAGTGCAACCAAGTCCAACCACGAAAGAGGAAAGAACTGGAGTGGTTGTAAAACCTCCTCGGAAACTAGGATGATGTGTTGAACTAAAATCAACACATCTCTTGTAGACTCCTAAATGATGATGACTTGCAACAACAAGTGACATACATATATAGATGACTAATTAGGCTTAATAGCCTAAGTATAATAAAATAAAATAAAATAAATACACTAACACCCGTCGCGACCCCCCTTAAGCACAACTAACCTGAGGATAAGATAAAAAAATGAGTCCCAGCTACTAGCCTGATGAGGTACCCATGTATAATGAAATCTCTCATAAAAGGAGAAAAATAGAAAACACAGTGGGAAAAAACTATCCTCCAAAAAAGATATAAGAATTGAAGAAGCCTATAATGACCCCCCCAAAGGATTATGATGTTGTTAATGTCGATTTCACACCAAGAAGAACATGAGTCCCTTCTTGAAAATTGACATGAATATGACTGTCATCTACTGAATCATCTAAATTATGAGGACTAGAATTGGGATCTAAAGAGTCCACATATAGTTGAGAACCCATACGGTGCGTAGCACTAGAATCTTTAATAGCTTGATAAGTCCCTTCTTTTCAATTTCTCTTTATCCTTAGTAATTTATTTATTTGAAGAAGATTCTTTGGCAGAATCAGTTACCTCAATATTATTCTTTTTGAGTAGAAAAGTGAGATGCTCAATCTTTTTTTTCATGCATTGATGTTCTTCATGACCGATTTTGTTACAAAAGGAACATTTGACTCTCCCAGTAGTTGATTTACTTTGTTGAGATGAGTTATCCTTTTTTGAAGTTATCAATTTTGTCTTCTTTACCCCCCTCTTTGTCCTTTTTAGTGTTCTTTTTCTCTCCTTGAGCATTTTGTTTCTTTTCATTTCTTACAATTGGAGCTAGTTCCTAAGTATATTTCAAAGTACCCATTTGAATTAACTTTTCTTGTTCCATTGTAAGATCAACAATAAAGTTATCAAGTGAGGGCATAGACCATGAGACACCAATGAATCATTTATTGGAATAGAAAGTAGAGACAAACATAGAAAATTTAGAACTTAGTTTGGAAAGCAAAGAAAGGATTAATTGATTCTCTTTCTTATCAATTCTATAATATTTTAATTGCAACTTCAAAGATTTAAATTTAGTGAAGAAGTCCTCTAAAGTTGAAAAACTTGAAGACTAAGAGAAAGGAGTTGATTTTCCAACCCATGACTTCTAAGTTCATCAATTGTCCCAAATAGTGTTTTGAGAGCTTCCCAAACTTTGTTGGGTGTTTTCAAGTTCTCAACATGAAATACTAATTCAGGAGAAAAATTTAAACATAAAAAAGCCAAATGCTTGATCCAAAAATGTAGAATCCTGGTCTTCAGCATGCTAGAGTCATAGTGTTAGTAGCAAGTATGATGTGAAATCAATGCACTTTATCTAACACACTACAAAATCCCAAAATGTATTGAAATTAATAAAGTACTCATAAAGAGAACAGAGGTCCCTTGCGACCAAGCCTCCCAGCAAAAAAAATCAACTTGATCATTAAGGCTTGTTCTTGTATTCTCTATTGATCCCTTGTAGATAAATGTACATTTTCACCCCTCACACTTTGATAAGGTAAGTTCCTTCCTTCCTTTCTTTGGTCTTGTGGTTTCTTTTTGTTCTTTTTTTTTTTCTTTTCACTATTCTTTCCTTCATGATCGTAAGGTTCCCATCTTTAGGTTAGAAATAAAGGGATTTCCTTTCAAACTTCATGCAATTGGTGCCTTAGGGTACTTTGATTTTATCTTTCCACTTGTATCTAATTCTCTAGAAATCTAAAGGCCTTAATTTTAATTGAAAATTTTCCAGTAAGGGCTCTTTGATGCCCTACTACCCTGTATTAAGCCATACAATTTAGCTAGGGCATACCTTTACTAGCCATGAGGTGGAATTTTTTGTTGAGTATTATGTTGTTGTCTCAAGGGTTCCTTGATAGGGCATTACAAAAATGTAAATGAATATCAATTTAATTCTTTTTTTTTATAGATGAACATAATCTAAATTGTGAAGACTTCTATGAAAGAGTGGCGTAAGACCATCTTGTAAGATGGGGTTAGATGGATAAATATTTGATTTTGACATTGCATTTAAAAAGATTTATATATTATAGCTACATAGGAAATAAGATTTAATCTAAAATAAGATCTATTCTATTATTTGAAAATTAAAATATAATCTCATCAATATCCAATAATGAACTTATTTATTTATTCATAAGCTTGTGAGAAGCATAGTTTTATTGAATTTGTATTTTTCCATCACATATCATAACAGATAAAAGTCCATTTAGAACATTGGTATTCTAACAAAAGTCATAACAGATACAAGATGTTTGATTTCTAGTCCAAGTGCAAAGTCCAAATGAAGTGCACTCTTACGTAGGAAACTCATAATAATCAATAGACTCTTTGTAATTACAAAAAAACCAAAATTAATAAATTTTGTATTGTAAAATTTATTTAGAAAATAAATATTGAATAAAGAGAAGACGAAAATTACATTTGACCAGAAGCAAAAGTAGTAGATCTCCAATGACAAATAACAATAGCACATATATGTATCCCCTCTCCATTTTTACAATCAGTTATCTATTTTCTGAAAAACAGGTTAGTGATGCTACTATTTATAGTTGAACTAGGCAGCTAATTTTTTTATTTATCGTGTAACGCCCCTGCTAGGGAACCTGTGAGGAAAAATCATCAAATACGGAAATGGAAAATAATATTTTTTTTGAAACAAGATTATGACTAACATTACAAAAGCAACTACATGCTTCATAAACATATCGATAATACATTTTATTTAAAGCAACATGAGAACTGAACATTATTTAGATATAACTAGGTCCTCTTCGGTTCCCCGACATCACAACTAGCAATGCATACCATACATGACTCAGACACCTAGGAAACCATGGAACTATTAATAAGATTACAATATGAACTAACTCATTTAAATCTTACAATCAAGATAACATACAATCACATGATAATAGTCAAGTCAGATTGTCATTTATCCATTTCTAAAATTACATTACAAATAATCATCCAGATGCATATTTACATTTTGAATTACTAGCATATCCTCAAGGAGATTACAATAATACATCAATATATTAGTATAAAGATACAATCGTGATACAATGAATAGTAATGATTAATTGGCCACATGAAGCTATAGAGGAGAAGCACGACCATCCAGAAAGCTCATGAACAAACTCTCAAGAAACTCAATGGGAAAAATACTTGCCACCCAACCACATAGAACCCTGAGGCCCAATCCCTCTGAGCTAAGAGATAGACACAAGGCCCCACACCACACAAGCAACGCAACAAGAAAATGAACAACCAAACTAAGAAATAAAATAGGGAATTCAAAAGGGGTATACAATAGGGATAATAGAGGAAAACCACAAGGCTAAATGCAGGAAATCTTCAGACACATGTAGGAGAGTATCATCACATTGCCCCTGAATATATTAATTATTTTGATGATAATTAATAATTCTCAATGTAAATATAAATGTAAATGTAAATGAATGGTCATAAGCCAAATTGTGGTGGTGTTCATGAGAGTGGCATAAAACCAATTTGAAAGAAAGAGTTAGATGGCTAAATGCTTGATTTTGACATTGAATTTAAAAAGATTTAGGCCATCTACGTCATATGGAACAAGATTTGATCTACAATAGATCTATTCTATTATTAGAAAATTGAAATCTGATTTCATCAATATCTAATCTAATGATGAAATTATTTGTTTATTCACAAGCTTCTTTGAAGCATTCTCCCATCACATCCCATCAAAGTGGTGGGAGCATTGCTATTCTAACAACCTTCAAGTAGCAGATGCAACTCTATATCAAGAGCCAAGAATCTTCGCTCAGGCTCGCAGTGGCCGTCGTCAGCACCACCGTAGGCTACGCAGGTATCATGACACCCACTCGACCATTCCCCTTTATATGCACCGCTCTACCATGGACTCTTTCTCATCACCCACGCATTCCAACATTAGGAATCTATCATTCTATTCTATTTACTCAATAAATATTGATTAACACGAATGCATAAATATTTTACCAGACGCAAAAGTAGTAGACGCCGTGAGCATTAATAGCAAGAGCACGTACGCGCATCCCTTCGCCATTATAAGTATTCTGTGAGAGAAACTCTTTATCGAAACAGGCCATTTATTTATTTGTGAAGTGATTACTCTTTATCGAAACTCCAAAACAATATTAAAACTCACTCGTTAGCTGCGATGTAAAACTCACAATGACAATGACAATATTAAAACTCGCTCGCTCGTTAGCAGCGACGTAAAACTCACAATGACAATAATAATTAATGATGAATTGGGTTTTACATAGCTGCGACGGTACATACAAAGCTTCAGATAATGCCCAATTTGGACTTTTCACTTGCCGCTGGACGGATTGGCTTTTCATCTTCCAATTAAAAAAGAAATGGTAATATAAAATTATCTCTAGAATTAAGATCTCTAGCACAAAACAAATATGTAGATTGGTATTTATCTCTAGAATTCTGGAGCAGACTGCAAAGCTTCAGATTTGGAGTTTACACAAGTGCAGTGGACGGATTGGCTTCCGATAAAACTACTCTTCTTGTATGTTGATAAATTTATGTGAAACTTAATAAATCAATATTCATTATAGTGCACATAAAAGACATGTTTCACCACATAATATATTAAGAATATTCTTAATAAATATATTAAGATAATAATCAAAGTATGGAAAAAATATTATAAAACTTTTTGTAGATGAAGTTGTTGTTTATATGTATAAGCAAACAATAGTGGGCTGAAGTTGCTGATACTGACATTTTAATTAATTATTTCTTTGCTAGATTTAGTTGTAAATAAGATTTAATTGCTAATTCTTACACAAATTCTAAAATTAGAGCAATTAACTAGTGTAACGAAAAGACACCATAGTTAACTAAATTCTTATCTGGACTAGAGACGAAATGCCACACCTACGAACAAGAGTTATTTATTTTTCATGGAGTGCAATGTCCTTCCGTAGCTAGATGTAGAAGCTCTTCCACACCCAACCCGCTTGGGACCAACAAAAATCTTTGACCTGCCCTAAGATCATCTTGAACCCGTTGCTGGCACATCTGCTCTATTTGCTCTCCTCAGGCTGCTATCCATGAAGTAGCACTCTGCAAATTAATGAGACCTCTACAGATCAACCCTCTTTCCTTTGTCCTGTCTTTTTCTCACTTTCATAGAGAATTGCCCATGACTTTCTTCCTCTGCATCATCTTCACTGAGAGAGACATATCCTTCCTCCAAACAAGTAATCTTTCAATGACTTAGATAATTTTGCCACATTTAGACCTAGTCATTTTTGAAGGAAATCAATGTTTCTCAAGATTTGTGGCCGACGCTCTTCAAAAGATTTCTTATTTCTCATGGTAAGGATTGGCCTCATTGCAATTTATTCATCTAATGTGTCAAATTCCTTATCATAGCCCACCGGGTATGGAATCATCAAATTTGCATCAACATTTCTAACTGCTCTCTCCATATCCCCAAAAGACTTTTCCTGAATACTTCCTTACATAATGACATTGATTCAATTTTAGACACCCCTATAACTGGTAAAATGGAGAGGAAGGCTATTGGAATGTCACTATTCACCCTAAAAGTGTGCTCTATCTCTATGAATTTTTATCCCCTAGAATAATTTTAAGTACTGTCAAAGTCAGGTCATCAATATCATTTATCACTCTTCTCCATCTTTCTAGGAGAATTTATCCCAAAAAATCTATCTACCTAAGATTATTAACCGGCTTAACGCAAATAGTTGACTCCATTTTTCCACTGGACCAACTTTGCGACAAGATTCCGCTGAAATGAATAATCCTGATTAGGAATTTTGATTTCTCATAATCTATCTGCAATACCGATGGGATGAAACAATAATGACTTATTTCCTCTTTGCATGTTTGAGATATCCATGATGGCTCTTCAACTTTCCAGAAGTGATGTCAAAATTATTGTATACCACTTAAGAGGCCTTAAAAACTAGGCTTGTTTGTGTCCATAGAAGAAGTTAGTTGTGGCTGGATCTAATCATCATTAAATGCCACATGCGCTTCCTCTTGTAAACATCAACTAAAGATCATCTAATAATTATTTTAAGGTCTGATTACTCATGAACTGTGAACCCACATAGAATTTGAGGATCATTCAAAATGAATGGTTAAAATACATTGTTTTATTAAGTCACTCTTATCTATGACCACTTTTGGAACGATCATGTCACATTTTGAATTGAAATGAATTATATTAAATTATTTTCCTAACAACAAAAGTCACAAAACCCATCAATCAAATATTTGCAAGAATAATTTTGTAATAGTTAATATCTTTTTTAAATTTAGATCGACAAAATCTTTTATTCAAAAAACCACTGACCAAATACTAGATAAAGTTTCAAAAGCGTAGATACACTAGATAATATATCTATGTCCCTCAAACTCTAAGGAAAATATTGAAAATAGTAAAATTAGAGAAGATCTAAAACTTTATTTCCAAAAAGATGTAATTTTCTTTTGATCGGGATCCTCACCATCTAACTTCTTTAAATTGGATGATGATTTCCTGCCCCTCTTTTTCTTCAAGTCAAAGCCACAATCTAGCTTAGGAAATCCAACTTTGTATTAAATGATCCCTATGTTGGAAAAATGGTCAGCGCTCCCCTGGGGATTCATGACAAGGGACTAACCGCCTCCTATGGATTCTATAAGTCCAGTTGTTGTATCGGGCATTGACAGGTTGATCTTTTGGTGCAATAACAACCATACTTATAACAAGTGACATCAGATCTTGGTCACAGGTTCGAATCCCCTCGGGTAATGCTGAGGGGGAGATTGTTGGCAAAATGGTCAGTGCTCCCCTCGGGATTCGTGACAAGGGACTAACCACCTCCTTTGGATTCTATAAGTCTAGTGGTTGTATCGAGCATTAACAGGTTGATCTTTTGGTGCAACGACAACCACACTTATAACACCCTAATGGTTGATTCTTTTTATCACACATTTTCAAATTTTCCTAATTTCGCATTGGGAACTTGTCAAATTCTTTCATTTCTTCTAAATATAGTTCAATCAATCTTTCTATAAAAGATTGCTTTAATTCAAGATCTTCCTTTTCTTATAATATGTCTAGATCCATAAGAGCAAATAAATCATAAATGTTAGAATTCATAAATGGTGAATTCTCACAGAACCCAGTGAACACCTGCATGCAAATAACCTATTACGAATAAGAGAAACTGAAATACAGAAGAAGTTCTCTAAAAGACAGAGGCAAAAATGTATATGCAATAATAAATAATTACAAGAGATCAATCCTTATAAAAAAGAGATCGAAATCCTAAAAGGTAAAACCCTAAGATGAAGGAATTAATTATTAATGAGCCTAAGTTTAACTTAAGTGAAAATAAAGTAATAGGTGACTTAATTAATAAATTAGTATGATTTAATTAATTAAGATAAGAACCTATATACTCCAACACCCCCTTAAGAAGAACTTAGCGAGAAGCTTAAAAACTAGGATTAAATAAAAAAAAAGGAAATGGGTCCCGACAACAATGTTGGAATTGGCTTCTGTTGGAGTTGTTGACATTCATGTTTTGTACTTGATGTCAGCATATGTTTCTGATGAAGACGGACATGTTGGTTATCGCTGGTGCATGGATGACTGATAGAAGTGTACAGATACTGTATGGATGTTTCAGAGTATGAGAAGACAAGGATGTGTAGAGGGATGAGCCTTGATCTTATATCTAAGGTTGCTTGAGTTTTTGTTTCAATTTGTTTGAGTTACAATGATTTTGGAAAATATTATTTGCAAAACCATGACACAGAATTGTGACAGAGTTAGTCTCTTCAGATTATAATCTAATAGTCCATACATAAAAGAGCGGAGAAGTTTATGTGGGCCAAATTGGCTATCTTTACCATGATTTGACACCTAATTTATCAGCTATATCCCATAATTTCTCACCACCCACTGCCTCTCCTCCCGTACTTGCTCCAATTTCCAAGGATCATTGTCCGGTAAACATCATTCATTATCATTAATGTAAATCTTCCTCTCAATCATTTTCCTTTCACTCGATCTTTTAGAGTAGTCATTTTTTCACATCACAAGATTAATAGGGAAGATTCAACTTAAATAATGAGCCTCAAAAAATGTCACGACTCAACGTGTTCAACCACTATTTGACATGACCTTGATGCAACACTTTCACTCTATTGACATAGTTCGATAGACATATACTTGTGTCGATTTATTTCTAGTCATTATTCTTCTCATACTTAGACCTTTTAGTCTATATTTTGTTTTGATATATTCGACTCTATGACGGTGTTGCCTTCATTTCCACTTATCATGCTTCATTTTGATACATGTTTTCATGTTAATTATCAAGATGATGATGATATATTATTTATTCATTATGAATATGTATAATGTTAATCTTTATGATGCACATTTTGAGGATTATGGTATTTGGGTTGCACACACCACCTAGATTACAATTTTATATTATACTTATATGCTTTATTTCTACCCTTACCTCAAAATATTTCATGTGTGCGAATGTGATATTTATGGTTAAAAGAAAAGAAATGAACGAATGATAATATTTTTAGAAGGCCTAATGAAGTTGACTTAGTAATAATTTTTTTTTCAACAAGGTGGAAAAGCCACTTAATATATTTGATTATTATAAATTGGTTCAAAGAGCTCCCAGAAAAAAAGAACCAAAAAGAAAAACTTCGATCCTTGCTCAATAATACAAAGCAAAAAGTATGAAGTTCAGGTACCTAATAAACTAGAATAACCCCCAGCTAGTTACAAATGTTGCCCGAAGACCCTCTTAAAACTAGACAACCCTAACCCAAAATACATTTTACAATTGGCTCATAGGCATTTTACAATAGGCCCTTAGGCATTCTACAAATATTTAGCATGCTTATAAACAAAATGCATGCATACAATGTATACCAAATTTCATCATGGAGTACTAAATATTACTACAATAGATGATTCCAGAGTAGCCAAAGATATTTCTTCTTCTTAGGTGCTTTCTGCAAATCTGTAAAACAAAAATCCCAAAAAACCTTCTAACACTGCCAAGAACATAAATCAAACATACATCAAATTCAAAAGAATAATATTTTCATTTTTTTAAAAATATATATATTGATGTCATCTAGGTAAATGAAGTATATGTTGTTGGAAATGAGATAATTAATTGAGAGGGGAGGGGTGAATCAGTTACTCCCAAAAAAATCTTTCGCCCTTAGATGTCTAAATACTTTAATACTGTTACTCGGGTGTTCCTTCTATAATTCGGGTGTCAAAGCAATCTTTTAATGCAATTATACTTTAGTAATCAAGTGCAGAAACATAAAACATAAAACAAGTAACAAGTACACATATGACACCAAGATTTAACGTGGAAACCCAATATGGGAAAAACTAGCAATGTAACTAGTTACTATTTTTCACTATTCTGAAGTGAGCCCTGTTAGGAGCCAACCCCGTTAAAGGTTACAATAACACATTGTCAGGTGTGACCTTGTTAAAGGATTTAATCACGTTGTTAGGAGTGGCCTTGTTAGAGGTCTTCAACACTTCAATCTGGAAATGCTACCTTGTGAGAGGATTTACAAAAGACTATTAAGCCTACTCTGTTAAGAGATTTTGATCACTATTACAATTATTAGAAAGTAACAATGGATTGACCTGTATGTGTAAGAAACTATATTTGCTGATTCAGATCTCTGCTTGATTGTAACTGGATCCTTGCTAATCAGATATTATATTACAGCTCCGAGTGTTCTATACTTAATCAGAGTCCCATCTGATTTTTCCTTCACTCTTCATGTCACGGAATTCCACACTTCTGCCTTTACTTTCTCTTTCACACTTTTGTGATAACAACACTTCTCATTCAATCCAAACTTGACCTTTCATAAATACATGGTAAGCCCCGTCAAGTTGGCTTGAATAAACTCTAAATGATAAATCATACTATAGTTGACCTCATATAGCTATTTAATTACATAATATAAATCAATGTTAGTCTGCTGCAACTGAATGCCCGACGAAGACTGAAATGCCCGAGTGAACTCGGTCAATACTGAACTTCTTCAATGCCCAACCTTAACTCATTCTGTTTACCAACTATGCCTGGTCTGATTGTAGACATTAGTGTAAAACCACTACATAAGTGTAAATACATGTGTAACATCAATGACAATACACAATTGAATAATTGTCTTCAACAATCTCCCTCTTTGGCATTGATGGAAACACATCATGTCATAATACAAAGAATTGTGGAGCAAAATAAATTTCTTTAATGTCTTTAGCTTCATTCTGATTCTCCCTCTGACAATGTCCTTAGTTTCATTCTGATTCTCCCTCTGAAGATGTCCTTAGCTTCATTCTGATTCTTATGTATTATATAAAACTCTCCCTCTTTGACAACAGATGTCAAAGACTCCAAATCCATAAATATTATTTCTCTTTGAAGTTGTAATGTACTTGAATGTACCGATTCATCTGCAATGGGCTCTGATATATCTATATCAACTAGAAGATTTTCACTGTCCCTTGGGTTGATGCATCACTAAACTGTATTTTAGTGAACTTCAGGTAGGGGAATTACCTCTAGTTTTTCTCTAAGATACAAGAATGCATCCTTAGGTAAGAGTTTGGTGAATATGTCTGCAACTTTCTCTTTGGTGTTTACATATTCCAACCTTACTTCACTATTCTGTACTGATTCTCTTAAGAAGTGATATTTTATTGCTATGTGCTTGGTTTTTGTGTGCATCATAGGATTCTTTGAGATTTTAATGGTACTGGTGTTGTCATAGTATATAATAACTTGTTTTTTTTATCTCTTCCTTCATTCCTGACAACAACTGCTTAATCCATATGATGTTAGAACAGTTCACTGCTGCAACAACATATTCTGCTTCTACTGTAGACTGAGAAATACAATTCTATTTCTTGCTAGTCCAAGACACTAACCTTTTTCCAAGAAAGAAAGCTCCACCACTGGTGCTCTTCCTATCATCGACACTTCCAGCCCAATCAACATCAGTGAATGCTTTTAAATCAAAGTTTCCACCTTTCTTATACCATAAACCATAGTCTTTAGTACCTTTCAGATATCTCATAATTCTTTTGATTTACATTAGGTGATTATCTCTGGGATTGGCTGAAAATCTTGCAACAATACCAACTGCCAGTGCTATATCAGGTCTAGTGTGCACAACATATTGCAATTTTCCAATCATGGATCTGTAATTGGTCTGATCTACCTCTTTTGAATCATCGTCCTTAGATAGTTTCTGTCTAGTACACATGGGTGTTCCAACAAGTTTGGAATCTTCCATACCAAATTTCTTGAGTATCTCCTTGATATATTTTGATTGAGTAATGTAGATACCATCCTTCATTTGATGTACTTGTAAACCAACAAAAAATTTGATCTCACTAAACATGGACATTTTAAATTCTTTGCTCATAGCTACAGAGAATGCTTTGCATAGGTCATCATAACCAGTGAATAATATGTCATCAACAAATATCTCTGCTAACAGTATCTTGTTCTATGATCCTTCTTTGATGTACAGACTACTATTATCATTGGTTCTCTGAAATCCAATGCTTATTAGATAGCTATGTATTCTTTCATACCAGGCTCTGGGCGCTTTCTTTAGTCCATACAATGCTTTAGTCCATACAATGCTTTGTGTAGATTTCAAACCATATTTCTTTTGTTGGGATCAATAAAGCCTTATGGTTGTTCAATCTAGACTTCCTCTTCTAGGATTGCATTAAAAAATGCAGACTTTACATCCATCTGATATAATTTGTATCCTTTATGTGCAGCATATTCTAGAAGAGTTCTGACTCCTTCAAGTCTTACAATAGGAGAAAAAGTTTCTCCATAGTTAATACCCTCTTCTTGAGCATATCCTTTACAAACTAGTTTGGCCTTGTTTCTAGAAACTTTCCCATTTTCATCCATCTTGTTTATAAAAACCCACTTTGTTCCAATCACATTCTTGTCCTTTGGCCTAGGTACAAGAGTCCAAGTTTTGTTCTTCTCAATTTGCTCAATTTCTTCATTCATTGCTTCTATCCAAATTTCATCATTCATTGCATCTTTAACAGTTCTAGGTTCAAATTCACTTAGTAAGCATGTACCTTTTAGTTTATTTCTTGTCATTACACCTTCTGTCTGATCTCAAATTATTTTCTCAGGTGCATGATGCCTTTTTATGTATTTGGAAAGTACTGAAACCTTCACTCTAGATTCTGGACTTGATCCACTAGGTCTGTCATTCTCAAATATTCTTTCCTGTTCCTCTTTCTGATACTCGGGTCCCTCTAACTGTGACTTGGGTCCATCTGTATGTGACTCTGGTCCTTCAGTCTGTTTCTCGGGTTCCTCTATCTCTAACTTAGGTCCATCTATCTATGACTCGGGTCCTTCTACTAGCAGTTCATGTGGCACATTTTGCAACTCAAGTAGTACAGTTTGTGTTAGTATATGTTGTCCCATCACCATTGGTTGAGTCATGGGTATATAGTATTAGGTTCATGATATACAAATCTTTTTTAGTCTTCAGGCTCTTTAATTCTCTTCTCTTCACATTTTTCTACAAAATCATCAACCTTGACATGTACACTCTCTATGACTTTATGAGTAGTAAGATTCAAACATTTGTATGCTTTTATTTTACATGAGTAACCTAGGAATATTCCTTCATCACTTTTTGCATATAGTTTCCCATTTCTTGCTTCCTTCAAGATGTAGCATCTACTTCCAAATACTTTGAAATAACGAACATTAGGTTTATAGCCATACCATAATTCAAAAGGTGTCTGATTGCTACCTTTCTTCAGTTGAACTCTGTTCAAGGTGAACTTTCTAGTACTGATGGCCTCCTTGCAGTATTTGGGAACAACATTCTTTTCAACCATTAAGGTTCTAGCACAATCCATAATGGATCTTTTTCTCCTTTCTGCTATTCCATTTCGTTGTGGTGTGCCAGGAGCATATACCTTTCTTTTGATTCCTTTTTCATTGCAGAATTCATTGAACTCATTAGAGATGAATTCTCCTCCTCTGTCAGATCTTAGGCATTTTAGTTTCTTTCCTGTTTCTTTTTCAACTCTTGCAAGATACCACTTGAATTTCTGAAAAGCTTCTGATTTCTCTCTGAGAAACATGACAGTCATCATTCTGGAATGATCATCAACAAACATAATAAAATATTTTTCTCCAGTATAGCTTATTGTTCCGATTGGTCCACATAGATCAGTATGTACCAATTCAAGACTTCATCAGTATTGTAATTCTTTCTCTTGAAGCTAGTCTTGCTCATCTTTCTGATTTGACATTGTTTGCATGTTGCTAACTCGGGTTTCTTCAAGATAGGAATACCTCTGACTCTTTTGTTCTTGCTTATGTTTACTAGATTTGTCAAAGTTCACATGGCACAACCTTTTATTCCATAACCATCTTTCTTCTACTTGTGCAATAAAGCATGAACCTTTAGTGAGATCAAGATAGAATAAATTACCTTTTGTTTTCCTACCAGTTCCAACTAGGTTTCCTTTAACATCCAAGAGCTTGACCTTACCATTCATGAATTCTACCTTGAAGCCAATGTTGTTCAGCTGTGCTACACTGAGTAGATTTCTCCTTAATCCTTCAACCTAATAAGCATTATCACATTTTATTCCTTCTGTTAGAACAATGCAACCTTTTCTTGAAAGCACTTGAAGCTCTGATGCCAATTGTTGGAAATGAGATAAGTAACTGAGAGGGGAGGGGTGAATCAGTTACTCCCAAAAACATCCTTGTCCCTTAGATGTCTAAATACTTTAATACTATTACTCGAGTGTTCCTTCTGTAACTCGGGTGTCAAAGCAATATTTTAATAAAATTATACTTTAGTAATTAAGTGCAGAAACATAAAACATAAAACAAGTAACAAGTACACATATGACACTAAGATTTAACATGGAAACCCAATATGGGAAAAAACCACAAATGTAACTAGTTACTATTTTTCACTCTTCGGAAGTGAGCCCTGTTAGGAGCCAACCCTATTAAAGGTTACAATAACACACTGTTAGGTGTGACTTTATTAAAGGATTTAATCACGCTGTTAGGAGTGGCCTTGTTATAGGTCTTCAACACTTCAATCTAGAAATGCTACCTTGTGAGAGGATTTACAAAAGACTGTTAAGTCTACTCTATTAAGAGATTTTGATCACTGTTATAATTATTAGAAAGTAACAATGGATTGACCTGTACGTGTAAGAAACTGTATTTGCTGATTCAGATCTCTGCTTGATTGTAACTGGATCCTTGCTGATCAGATATTCTATTTCAGCTCCGAGTGTTTTGTACTTAATCAGAGTCCCATCTGATTTTGTCTTCACTCTTCATGTCACATAATTCCACACTTCTGCCTTTACTTTTTCTTTCACACTTTTGTGATAACAACACTACTTCTCATTCAATCCAAACTTGACCTTTCATAAATACATGGTAAGCCCTGTGAAGTCGGATTGAATAAACTCTAAATGATAAATCATACTACATTCGGCCTCATATAACTATTTAATTACATAATATAAATCACTGTTAGTCGGCTGCAATTGAATGCCCAACTAAGACTGAAATGCCCGAGTGAACTCAGTCAACATTGAACTTCTTCAATGTCGGACCTCAACTCATTCCATTTACCAACTGTGCTCGGTCTGAATGTAGACATTAGTGTAAAACCACTACATAAGTGTAAATACATGTGTAACATCAATGACAATACACAATTGAATAATTGTCTTCAACATATGCATATATAGATTTTTTTCAAATAAATTATTGAAAAATGTAAACTATGCAAAATGAGATTTGTAGCGTAAAAAAAAAAAGGTAAATAGTGCTGGTGGCGGCATTGGGAAAAACAGTTGCCAAGATCAACGTTAAAAGAGGGAAAAACCTTTGTCAAGGGTATTGCATTCCTAATCTTACGGAAAGGGATTGAAGGAAAATTGAATAGAAAAATTAAAGAAAATATGGTGTTTGGAATTAGCGAAGAATAGGAAAAGAAAGGAAAGACTGAGGAAAAAAAAGGACTGAGAAGGAAAGGAATGATAGGAGGAACATAGGACAGAATAAGAATGACTTGAAAGAGAATTACATCAATCTTTTCTAGGTGCTTGTTCAAATTTTATTATTTATCTATGGAATAAAGACAAAAATATGGTGTTTTAATTTATGTCGTGCACTTGTGAATCAGTAACTAAATTTTTTGAAAACTCCTTGTTTAATCTACTAAGATCATTCAGAAAACACTTATAGAAAATGAGACAGTGACATGTTGATAATTGTGTAACTTCCTGTAGAATATTACTGACTGTCATGGTAGATATAGTTTGACAATTAAATGCTTAGTGGAATCTCTGGATGACATAACTATTTATGAAATAGAAATATTAATCTAACATCGTGTTAACTTAGAGCTTCAGACTATTCATAATTGAATGATAACTAATCTGAGTGGTGGTTCTTTTTTTGAACTTTTATGATCCTTCCTTAAAACTCTTAGTAAATAAATGTAGATTGGTCATTATATGTAAAATAGATATATTTTTGAAGGAAAAATATGTATAGAAATGTCTATTATATGATCTAGTGAGAAAATTTGATAGTAAGAAGATGTTACTATTAGTACATTTTCTTAACAAGTGGAGTTATTGATGTAATATGGAAATGAATAGTAAAAAAATAACCAAAGAAGGTTCTATACTATGTAATATAGATGGAATAGATGTATTTTGTTTTGTCATATGTAACATAAATACTATTTTTTTTAATGTTATAACTGAATTAGAGAGAGAAATCTTGTTTTCCAAAATTCTTTTGAATTTTATTTCTGCATTTGTGTAATTCTTAATTTTTGGAGGATTTTTGGATGTTTATAACTCAATTATATAGACAAATCTTGTTTTCCAAAATTCTTTTGAATTTTACTTCTGCATTTGTGTAATGCTTAATATTGGAGGGGTGCTGAATGTGGAACTTTCAGGGAAGGGTTGTCATAACCATTCTTCTTTGACCCTTCATTAAAGGAATCGACTTTAATAGAATACATGGGAGAATATGGAATTGTTCTTTTCTAAGTCATCTTACTAACTGGGCCTTATTTAGTTAATGTATAAAACAAAAGTTTTAATGAACTGGAGTTGTAATGAAAGAGATTGGACATTTTGAAAGAGACAAAGGTGACATATGAAGGAAAGATTGGAGCGGTAATCAAAAACATGGGAGAGGTGGAGTAATAAGAGGAGAAAAGGTATGGGTAGGAAAAGACGTGCCATTTAATGGAGAGACTGGTGTTTTGAAATGAGAGGGATGACGTGCATGAAGAGGGGAAAGGACACATTTTTGAAAGAAGAAGTCTTTGCGCAACATTTTTAGGGGAGAGACAGTTGAAAAGAGATTAGGAGGAGGCAGCGAAGAGAATAGGGGCAAGGCCTTTTTTTGAACAAAATTAAAAAAAACCATGGCATCAAGAAAAAAGAAAAAATCGCACATAAGGAAAAATAGGAGTTGGAAGGGGAGAGTAGCGCAATCTTGGAGCAGGAACTACAGATTTGGGGGGTATTTTTCCAAGAAGGAGCCATGCCTATCTCCAAGGTGCACGGTATTAGGAAGAGAATATTCAACTAACTTTTCAAGGAGAACAAGCACGTTGAAGGCAGCACTCAGGGATTTGACATCTACCTTCACCATATCCAAATCACAAGTTCTTTACTTTGTATGTTTTAATATTTTTGTTTTGTTGAGTACATGCAACGATCAAAGGACTGAGTCTATTCTTATAGTAAAAAATTTTAGAATTACATCCATAGTTCCTGTTCTTTTGTGATTCACATGACTAGCTTTATGTTGTGTGTGGCTGTATGGTAGAGGTAGATAGTACCTTTGATCCTCCTTACTATTATTTTAGCTAAGTAGAACTCCCCATAGCAGAATAAGGGTCGTGTGGGCCAAAAACTTTTTGATCATCCCAAGATTATTTCCTCTTCCTAGCAACTTGAAGGAGTTTTAGTCTTTATTTTTAGTATTACTGGTTACCTTGGCTATTGTTTTTTTTGTTAGACTCTCCTATAAAACGTAATGAACATATCAATCCGTTAAAAAATTGTTTTTTTCTTCTTTTTGTTTTGTTTATAAACAATATTTTCTTAAAAAATCCAAAATGCCAGGAAATGAACCACATCCTCCTTCTTCTCACCCTCTGGTAGACCTTTTCTTCCATCATTTCTTTAAGAATTAAACATTTTTTTTGAAACCTTTTTATTGTAATTGCGGCAAGGCATGAAGTAGGTTTCTGTATCAAGAGTGAGACGGTTATTTTTTTACAATTTAAATAGGGTTAGATATTCATTGTTATACAACAAAAGAAAATGTTATCTTATGGTGTCCACTTTAGCAATGTGCATCTTGGGTACTTTTGTATTTATTTATTCTTTTCATTATTCTATGTATACTTAAAAGAAAACCAAATTAGTCAAGAAATAAAAACTTCGGTGACTTCAAAGTTTTAAATTGAATTATGTTTGTTCTCCCTGTATTTTTGATAAGAAATATTCTACTCTTGAGTGATTCATTTAATAAAATTTGAGAATCTTGAGTGACTTCATCTTGTTTGTATAATTATATATATGCGAAATTCCCTGCTTGTTGTGTTATATTATGATTGGAAGTACATTTTGAAAGTATCAAGGAAGGAGTAGGATGTGGAATCCCAAGAAAGGGTAATTTAATTTTTGCATTACCTGCCAGTAGAAGTCTGGTCTTAAAAGTGCTTTGGCCAAAGCTTGGTAACACGTATTTTCTTAAATGTGTATGGTTATATTTCATCTTCCTGAATCTGTGAATAGAATATATTTAGAAACTTGTGGAAAGTATTTAGAAATCATAGACACACAAGATTCCTTCTGATTCATCAGCGCCAAGAGATAGACTTCTTGGGTAGGGTCGGTGTGCTCTTCAATTCATGATGAGCCATGGGGGAGATAACCACTCCGTGGTTGGGTGGATTAAGACCCTAAACCACACTCTCGTCTTGAGATTTTCATTTGAACAGGAGTTTGATGGCTTAGGAGATGAGAGCATGCAGATGGACAGTTGTTCGATGGCATTTATGATATTGATTTTATGGCCTTATGGTCTTGTTCTTTATGTATTTGTATTATCTTTCTATTATGATTTCAGGTGCTTGACATAGATGGTCGACATCCTGATATATATTGAACATTGTAATTTTATAGTTTATGGATATTTGTAATTCGACAGTATGGTCGATTACTCTTGTATGTATATTATTTATGTAATGTTGAAGTGAATACATGGAAAACTATGACTATGGAATCGACATAGGATAAATTATAGCATGTTTTTATGTGGCTTATATTGGAAAAAAGGTCTTTACATGTGGTATCAGAGTTGTGTTTAAACATTAGGACCTGGGTCTTCTATTGCTAAGTTGTGTACTTATGCTTGGTGAAGGAGATAATTTGACACCATGGATACTAGGAATAGTAAACAGGCTAATTCTAGAAATGATCATAATGGTGAATCTAACTAGAGGCTCGATTAGATTTTGGCTCTCTTAACCCAGTAGGGTAATCTCTTGCAGTAGCAAGGAGGGCATATGGATAATCTTGAGTAGGATTTGAGAGGTAGACCAAGTGATGAGGAGAGAAGGAAGAGGGAAGAAGATCTCAGACTTGAGGCTCACCATAAATAGGAAGAGGATCAGAGGGTTCAGGCTCAGAGGAAAGAAGGAGAGGATAGGTGGAATGAAGTGCAGTTGAAATGTAATGTTGATCTTAGGGTTGCAGCAGTACCCAATAACAAGGAAAGAATAACAGAGGAACCGAGAAAGGATCTTAAGAAGTTCATACCTCTGACCTTCAATGGTAAGACTATTGGTGATTAGGCTGAGGCATGGATTGTATCTATGGACAAGTACTTCCACATTCACAATCTTTCAGGAGAATCTAGAAGTATGTGGGGTGCTTTTAAGTTGACTAGGGAAGCTGGTACATGGTGGAATAATGAGATGGATGAGAAGAGGATGCAGCCTAGGGATCTCTCTTGGGATTATTTCCTTGTTCTTTTTTGTAAGAGGTGGTTACCATAGTTATATTATGACCAGAAAGTGCCTGAGTTCCAGAACCTGATACATGGAGTTTTGTATGTTACCCAGTATCATGAGAGGTTTTTCCATTTGGTTAGGTATGTACCATAGTACCAACAGGATGAGCAGTTTATAACCCACAAATTTGTTCTTGGGTTACGTCCTAAGATAGGATTTGAAGTTGACATGCATGAGCCTGAAACTATGGACTTTTCTTTTAGGAATGCATTGAGGTAGGAGCAGAAACTGTAGCAGGTGTCTTCAGTAAAGAGTAATCAGAGAACTAATACCTATAAAGGATTTAAGAGGAAATTCTAGGACAATTGACCTATGGATTTTGGACGATAGTAGGTTCAGGATACAAGAGGTTAAGGAAGAGGGAATACATGCAGGAATACCAACAACCATGAGGCTCAGTATTAGAATAGAGACAACAACAGGAATGACAATAGGAGGAATAGGTCTGTGGGTAGGAAAGGACCAGTGGGTGGTTTCTTCACTAGTGGAGGTGACCATTATCTCAGTTCATGCCCTCAGCGTATAGATCATAGAGATGGGAAGGGTCCCAAGACTCAGGATCAAATTCATGTTGTAGTTGATCATAGACAGGTAGAATTTTAGGCTACCCCGATCCAGTTGGTCAGTAAGCTCTTTGGCCAAAATGTTTCTATTTTGATTGATACAGGAACTACATAATGTTTTATAGATCCTAGATTTGTTTTTTGTTTATCTGTTAGACCTGGACATATGTCTGAACCATGGATGGTAGAATATGGAAATAGGGCAGAGCGTAAGGTTGAGCTATGTTTGGCTTGTAGTAAGATAGAACTTCCAAACTTTCAGACGTAAGTAAATCTTTATGTATCCCCATTAGGTTCCTATGATGTCATTTTGGGCATCAATTGGTTGACTGAACATAAGGCATTAGTAAACTGCAAGGTCAATTCAGTTGAATGTCTTGATGATTTAGGTAAACTAGCAATACTTTTGGGTGAGAGAAGAACCTTTGAGCTTAGGCAGATTTCTGCCATGCAATTGAAGAAGGAAAAGAGGAATGGGTGCATGATGTATGTAGCATATGTCAAATATCTTGACACTCCTAGTTTAGAGGATTATCTTATCTTGCAAGAGTTCCATGATGTTTTTCCAGAGGATTTACCAGAGTTACCTTCAAAGAGGGAATTTGACTTCTCTATTGATGTAATGCCTGGAACCGAACCTCAATCCAAGGCTCCTTATCATATGATCATGATGACATATTACTGATTAAAAGGTTGACAATGTTAAGTTGAAGATAATGCAAGGAATTAAATCAGTTAATGTATTGTATTGTCATTGATTTCAACTTGATATCATCTGCACGGTCATGTACATAATGCAAAAGACTTTAGAAAACCAAAGGAACAAAGGCTATGCTTTCAGAATTGCATAAAATTCAAGTATTCACTAAGTGACAAACAACACTGACAGAGTGCACACCAATAGACAAAGCAAAGAAGAAAAGTCACAGTGATACCTGATGAACAAAAGTATAGTGTTGCCCGACGAAGAAAAACCACAGAGTCCCCAATGAGAAAAGTTAGAAGGTTGCCCGACGAGAAATAACACAAGGTTTCCCAACGAGTAAAATTCCAATGATGCCTGATGGATGGAGATCATGAAGCTAACTGGAGTATCACCAACGGAATAGTCAGTTGTCACCGATGACTAACTACAGTGATGACTGACAGAATAGAGAGTTTAGAAAATGACAAAATATCTATCTGGCAGAGCTAAATATAGACTTAACTAATTGTCTAGTTTGTTTTATTCGACTAGAGATAAGTGATTGATTTAAAGCTGATTTTTACAGTTGGCAAGAAGATATCTACAAGACAAATCATGAGTTATTCTTTAAATCTAATTCGCTGGATTGTTTTTCACACCAAGAATCAAGAATCAAGAATCAAGAAACAATGAATATTATGTCTATATAAGAGACAAGCTTAATTCATTTACAAGAATGGATTAAGGGGAGTGAATAAAAAGAGGATGCTAAAGAGAAACTAATGAAGAACTACATCATGCAGTACTGACAAAACAAGTTGAAGGAGAGTTAAGGAATTCTACAGACAACCGACGAACAGTGAGCACAACATCACAAAGAAGAAAGCATGGAGTACAAGGATTGAATTGACATATTGGTCAGAGAGGTAATGTACTTAAATAGATATGAAAATCTACAATTTAAGTTACAATATGAACAGGTCATAATGTTTCAGTTTAACCATTGAAGCATCAAGTCTCTTAACCGAGCAGGACTTAACAGTCTTCTATATATTCACGTACATCCCAAGGAGTGCCAAAAAGGTTGATTCATGAAAGTAGCGTTGGATATGCCCGATGCCTGTTGACAGTCTAAGAGAGAGGCTGAGTCAAGGATGGCAGCATTAGATGCCCGATACTAAGTGACAACCTCTATGTATAAAATCCTCTAACAAGGTCACACCTAACAGTGTGTTTGTAACCTTTAACAGGGTTGGCTCTTAACAGGGCTCAATTCAGAAGAGTGAAAATTTGGGGTACCATTCCTAGTGGTTTTTCCCTTAATAGGGTTTCCACGTTAAAATCCATGTGTTATGTGTGTTTGATTCATTTATTTATGTTAGGAATAAGGTGTCTCAACCTTGGATAATTCCTATTCTTATTATTTGTTTTGTAAAATGTATTTCTTGCAAATAATGTAATTAAGTGTGAGTGTACATGTCTAGGTGGCATGTTGATGTGTCACTCCACTTGATGTGTTGTCATCTTGAATTGTGTGTAAGGAGATCATGGCTGAAATGGTTATGATGGATTCCTATGACACGTAAAAGTTATTTTTAGAAGGTTCTATGATGGGTGAAGACATGCAATGACATGTGGCAACTGATAAAGTTGAGTACTGTACACTTTTCCACAATTGTGGCATTTGGGGCATCACCCCCAAATTTTTTTTTAGGGTTCCTATTTTCTCAGAGAATGGTAAAACCCTAATGCAGCTATCTTTGGAAGTTGCCCTAAAAAGGAAAGTGCATGATATAAGCATTTTTTAGGGTTGTAGACAGATATAGGAAAAGAGTGTATTGTTGGTATTATCGGGTGCTACTAGATTAGTCTTTGTGTGTCAATTGTCTCCTGAAAGAACTTGCATTGCAAGTGTGTTGTAACCATTGTGTTGAAGATAATACATTGTGTAGGTTTTGGAGTGCTGGGGTTTTTTACCGAAAGGTTTTCCCCAGGGTAAATCACCTGTGTCATTCTCAATTTATTCTATATGCATGGTATATGGCTGCAATATCATTGTTAAAGTAGTTAACAAATCTGAAATTGTAAGGATTATAAAAGAATTTGCACAATACTTTCCTTTAGAGATTAGTGTAGGAAGCTATTTTCGCACCTGAGTTTCCTTACAATTTATTGTTTTGTATCTTACATAATTTATTCTGGATATATCAGTATACTTTGCATATTTACTATATTTTGGTAAATAGATGACTACTTATCGGTAAACATTAAGAAGAAGGTTTAAAAGAGCAATCTGAAAAGTAGTAAATTGATATAAGTTATTCAAGGAATTCATCTTGTAGGACAGAAGATAACTTAATAAATAATTTGTGGTTATAAGTTTTGAAGGGTTGATTTAAGGATTAATTTTTGAGGGCACTGATTCACCCCCCCTCCCCTCTCATTTATTACTAACAATTGGTATCAGAGCTTGTGTGCTTAGAAGGAAGGTTTCAAGACCTAAGACAAATATCACAAGATGAACAAACGAGATGTGCCCAAGTTGAACAAAGATAATTTTGCTTCATGGAAGAGCAGGATAAGACTCCACTTATCAGGTATAGGTAATGATGTTACTCAATTCCTAGAAACTAGATATGTGTTTCCCACAGGAGCACCAATAGTTGAACAAATGAGAGAAGCATGAACACAATGACATGATGATAGAGCTTGCTTCCTCACTCTCCAATGCTGAATTTGAAGATGTCAAAGAATGCGAAACTGCAAAGCAGATGTGGGACAAATTGAAGCTTGTACATGGTGGTGACAAAAATGTTTTGAGAGCCAAGGTAGAAAGCCTTAGAGGAAAGTTTGATGATCTCAAAATGAAAGAAGGTGAAAACATCACTCAGTACAACACAAGAAACAAAGAGGTAGTCAATGCTATCTAAGGAGTTGGAGGTGTTCTAGAAGAAGATACAGTGGTAAGTAAAATTCTAAGAACCTTACTCCCTACTTATGCTATTAGAGTATCTTCCATTCAAGAAATGAGAGCAGTAGCAAATACAAATGTTACTCTAGACAGTTTAATTGGAAGAATGATTTCATTTGAGATGAATAAATTTGATAATAGTGTCTTACCAAACATAGAGTTTGCGTTCAAAACTTCTATGAGAATAAGTAAATCAACTCTCAAAAACACTATGAGAAAAGATAGTGATAGTGAAAGTGAAGAAGATGATCTTGATGAAATTGAAGCACTCATGGCCAGAAGAATGTAGAGAGGCAAAGGTAAATACAAAGGTAAATTACCACTTGTTTGTTTTAATTGCAAAGGGATTGGACACTTTGCTGTAAGATGTACTAACAAAAGAAAAGATGATAGAAGTAATAACAGATCATTTGAAAAGAAGTCTGACAGAGGTGATTAAAGAAGCTACCGACAATCAGAAAGAAGAGATACTCGAGACTATAAGGACAAAGGAAAGAAGGCCAGTTACCTAGAAAAATGAAAGGATGATGATACTGACACGAAATCTGATGAAGAAATCGAGATGGTGTTTGTGGTTGTAAAAGATGATTCAGATGATGATGACGAAAGGTATGTAAAATTAACTCTCATATCTAAAATTAGCAAAAATGATGTTTGGATCATAGATAGTGGCTTCACTCGCCATATGACCGGTGATAAGAAAAAGTTTGAGACTTTTGAATATTATAAAGGTGGTTCAGTAAGAATGGGAAATGACACACCTTGTCCAGTTGAAGGTAGAGGAACAATAATGTTGAATAACCAGATAAAGTGTGAGAATTATTATTGGGTAAATGGATTCAATTATAATCTATTGAGTGTTTCTCATTTTAATAATTCAAGTCACAAAGTAGCATTTGAAAATAAGAAGGCAAAGATCTTCAATAAATCTGGAAATCTGATTGGTACCGGTGAGTAGACAAAAGGTAACTTATTCTATCTGAATGATACTGAATCCACTTGTTTGATTGCTACAAATGAAGACATATGGTTATGGCACAAAATATTGTGTCATGTGAACTTTGACACCATGATAAAGATTAGAAAAAAGAGAAATGTTAGAGGCTTACCGACGATGACCAAGCCCGACAATATCATGTGTAAGAATTGTCAAAAAGGAAAAATGACAAAGTCTAGTTTCAAAAGAAAAACCCATACATCTGATGCAATTCTAGAATTAGTCTATACTGATTTATGTGGACCTATTTGGACAAAGAGTTATTATGGAGATAGATATTTTATTCTCTTTGTTGACAATTACTTAGAATGATGACAACTATGTTTCTAAAAGATAAATCTGAAGCATTCAAGATGTTTAAATGGTATAAGGCTATGGTAGAGAAACAAAGTGGTAAGGATTTAAAATGCTTGAAATTAGATAGAGGAGGAGAATTTATATCAGATGAATTCACTAACTTTTTTAATGAGCATGGAATCAAAAGATAGGTCTCTCCACCAAGAACACCGTAGCAGAATGGAATTGCTAGAAGAAGGAATAGATCCATAGTTGGCTGTGCAAGGACACTGATGATAGAGAAAGGCATCACCCAAATATTCTAGAGGGAAGCTATCAGTACTGATGGTTACACATTAAACAGAGTACAATTGCAGAAAGACACCAAAAAGACACCTTATGAGCTATGGTATGGATACACACCTAATGTAAGTTATTTCAAAATTTTTGGCAGTCAATGTTATATCTTAAAATATGATAGAAATGGAAAACTTGATTCCAAGAGTGATGAAGGAATTTTTCTAGGGTATTCTACCAAGAGCAAGGCTTATAAATGCCTAAACAAATCCTCTAACAAAATTATTGAAAGTGCAAATGTAAAGATAGATGAATTTGTAGAGAAGAATGAATAGGAAAGCATTAAAGAACTAGAGGACTAAAAAAAGTTCACTTACAATGAGGAACCCGACACTCTACCCTACCAAAAATGTAGAGCTCTTGAGAAACAGATCATTGCACCTGAGCATCAGGCTGAAAATACCGACGGTCAGGACAATGATCATGATAATGTGCAAGGTGATGAAGAACAGAATGAAGAAAAAATAATGATCAAACTGATAGAAAAAGAGTTGTACCTGTGCTTACAAGATATGTATTAAAGAACCATCCAAAGATCTAGATCATAGGAGATAAGAAAGCTGGTACAAAAACAAGAAGTAAGTCTCTAAACTTAAGCTATCTAATTTGTGAGTTTGAGCCAAAATATGTCAATGCTGCACTTGATAATGAAGAATGGATAAGTGCTATGAATGATGAGATTGAGAAGATTGAGAAAAACAAAAAATGGTCACTTGTGCCAAGAACAAATAACAAGAATGTCATCTGTACAAAATGGATATTCAGGAATAAGTTGAATGAGAATGGAGAAGTCACAAGGAATAAAGCAAGATTAGTATGAAAAGGGTATGCACCAGAAGGAATTGACTATGGAGAAACCTTTGCACCTATTACTAGGATAGAAGGAGTAAGAATATTACTTTCTTATGCTACATATAAAGGATTCAAGGTATATCAAATGGATGTCAAGTCTGCATTCCTGAATGGAATACTTGAAGAAGAGGTATACATTGAACAACCAGAAGGGTTTGTTAATCCAGACAAGAGGGACATGGTTTGTAGACTTCACAAAGCCTTGTATAGATTAAAACAAGCACCCCGAGCCTGGTATGAAACACTTCATTCCTATCTAATAAGTATTGGATTTGTAAGGACTAGTGAAAACATTAATCTTTATTTAAAGGAAGATATCGATGCTAACACTTTGATTGCTGAGATATTTGTTGATGACATCATATTTGGAGGCAATGATACGCTCTGAAAATCATTCACAAATGAGATGAGCAAATAATTTGAGATTTCTATGTTTGGAGAGATCAAGTTATTTCTTTGTCTACAGATCATGCAACAAGGAGAAGGTATTTTCATTACACAATCCAAGTACATCAAAGAAGTACTGAAAATATTCAAGATGGAAGAATGCAAACCAATTGGAACACCGATGGAAACTGGATGCAAACTAAGAAAAGAAGACAATTCATCAGAGGTAAATCAAACTTTGTACAGATCAATGATTGGAAAACTCATGTATGTTGTACATACTAGACCAGATATTGCACATGCAGTAGGAATAGTTTCTATATTTTCTGCTAATCCCAGGGAATCACATATGACTGCTATGAAAAGAATCCTAAGACATCTGAAGAATACTGAGGAATATGGCTTATGGAACAGAAGAGAAGGCAAATTTGAACTTCAGGTATTTACCAACGCTGATTGGGCTGGAAATATTGATGACTGGAAGAGCACAACTGGAGGAGCATTCTTCATGGGTGACACACTTGTCACATGGATCAACAAGAAACAAGGATACATCTCTCAGTCTATTGCAGAAGCAGGGTATGTTGTTGCTGCTGTAAATTGCTCAAATATTGCATGGATCAAATAGTTACTGGAAGGTATGCATATGAAGATCCTGGAACCAGTAATTATCTATTGTGACAATACAAGTGCAATTAACATTTCCAAAAACCCAGTCATGCATGCTAAAACAAAGCATATTGCCATCAAGTATCATTATTTGATAGAACAAGTTCAAGAAAAAGAGGTGATACTTGAGTATGTGCAATCAAAGGAACAATTGGATGATATCTTCACCAAGCCACAACCCAAGGATGCATTTGAGTACTTGAGAAAGAGACTAGGGTTCAAACCCTTGTCTACTAGTCAGTAAGCTGACTAGAAGGCTGCATCAACCTACATTTTATCAGAATATCATTCACGATTGATGCAAGAAAAGAAATGAACTTCAAATCTACATCTATATACAAGTAGGTATATATATATATATCTTCACCGAGAACTAGAGCATATTGTTGTACTGCTAATGGATAAGGGAAATTCAAGGAATATATTATGGATGGAGAGAAAATATTGCTTGACATTAATGTCAGATATTGTGAGATATTTGTTTGGAATTGTTGTGAAAGGGAGAGAGATTATCCATATTATCACATCCTTCTAGAAAGGGAGAGCGATTATCTATTATCACATTACTCCAATAGGGAGAGATTATATCCTTAGGGAGAGAAATTGTATGGAAAGATTATACAAAGGGAGAGTTGCTGACAAGAGAAAAAGACATCAAAAGAGAAGAACAATCAAGGGAGAGAAATTGACACAAGGAGAGAACATAACACATTAGAAGAAAGAGAGATGCAAGAATCAAATCTAAGCTAAAATAGAGCTTACCGATGGTCAGACATTTATCGGTTAACGGAACAAAAGATTGGTAGTTTGATGAATCTCAACTATTGTATTTCATATTGTATTAGAAATAGTATAGTACGATAATATAGTATGTTTCCATCAATGCCAAAGGGAGAGATTGATGACATATAACTAATTAAATGGTTGACAATGTCAAGTTGAAGATAATGTAAGGCATTAAATCAGTTAATGTATTGTATTGTCATTGATGTCAACTTGATATCACCTGTACGGTCATGTACATAATGCGAAAGACTTCAGAAAACCAAAGGAACAAAGGTTATGATTTCAACAATGCATAAAAGTCAAGTATTCACTAAATGACAAACAACACCGACAGAGTGCACACTAATGGACAGAGAAAAGAAGAACAGTCACAGTGATACCCGATGAACAGAAGTATAGTGTTTCCCAACAAAGAGAAACCACAGAGTGCCCGATGATAAAATTCAAAAGGTTTCTCGAAAAGTAAAATTCCAATGATGCCCGACGGATGAAAATCACAAAGGTAGCTAGAGTCTCACCAATGGAACAGTCAGTTGTCACTGACAACTAACTGCAGTGGTGACCGACAGGACATAGAGTTCAGAATATGACAAAATATCTAGCTGGCATAGCTAAATATAGACTTAACTGGTTGTCTACTTTGTTTTATTCGACTAGAGATAAGTGATTGATTTAAAGCTGATTTGTATAGTTGGCAAGAAGATATCTACGAGACAAATCAGGACTTATGCTTTAAATCTAATTTGCTGGATTATTTTTCACATCAAGAATCAAAAATCAAGAAATAATGAATATTATGTCTATATAAGAGACAAGCTTGATTCATTTACAAGAAGGGATTAAGGGGAGTGAATAAAAAGAGGATGCTAAAGAGAAACTGATGAAGAACTACTTCATGCAGTACTGACCAAACAAGCTAAAGGAGTGCTAAGGAATTCTGCAAACAACCAATGAATAGTGAGCACAACATCACAGAGAAGAAAGCATGGAGCACAAGGATTGAATTGACATATTGGTCAGAGAGGCAATATACTTAAATAGATCCAAAAATCTGCAATTCAAGTTGCAATATGAATAGGTCATCCATTGAAGCATCAAGTCTCTTAACCGAGAAGGACTTAACAGTCTACTATATATTGAGGTACATCCCAAGGAGTACCAAAAGGGTTGATTCATGAAAGTAACATTGGATATGCCCGATGCCTATTGATAACCTAGGAGTGAGGCTGATTCAAGGATGGCAGCATTAGATGCCCAATACTAAGTGACAATCTCTATGTATAAAATCCTATAACAAGGTCACACCTAACAGTGTGTTTGTAACCTTTAACACGGTTGGCTCTTAACAAGGCTCACTTTAGAAGAGTGAAAATTTGGGGTACCAGTCCCAGTGGTTTTTCCCTTAATAGGGTTTTCATATTAAAATCCATGTATTATGTGTGTATGATTCATTTCTTTACTATTTTGTATCTTACATAATTTATTCTAGATATATCGATATACTATGCATATTTACTGTATTTCGGTAAATAGATGACTACTTATTGGTAAACATTAAGAAGAAGGTTTAATAGAGAAATCCGACAAGTAGTAAATTGATATAAGTTATTCAAGACATTCATCTTGTAGGATAGAAGATAACTTGAGAAATAATTTGTGGTTATAATTTTTGAAGGGTTGATTTAAGGATTAATTTTTGAGGCCATTGATTCACCCCCACCTCTCAGTTATTACTAATAGACCACCATTGAAATGTATGAGTTGAAGACTTAGTTGATGGAACTCTTGGATAAAGGGTTCATTCGCCCTAGTGTGTCACCATGGGGAGCTCCAACTATCTTCATGAAGAAGAAATATGGTACCTTGAAATTATGCATATATTATAGAATGCTTAACAAGGTGACTGTCAAGAATAGGTATCCACTTCCACAAATAGATGAACTATTCAATCAGATGAAGGGAGAAATGTTTTTCTCTAAGATTTATTTGAGATTTGGATATCATCAACTCTGTATCAAAGAAGAGGACATATCTAAAATAGATTTCAGGACAAGGTATGGACATTATGAGTTTATCATCTTACCTTTTGGATTGACTAATGTGCCTGTAGCCTTTATGAACCTGATGAAAAGTGTGTTCATAGATTGTCTGGATAATTTTGTTGAGATTTTCATTGATGAAATCTTGATTTACTCCAAGGCCATGGAGGAGCATGAGGAACACTTATGAATAGTCTTACAACGACTTAGAGATAAGAAGATTTCTAGGAAGCTATCTAAGTGTTCTTTCTTTCAGAAGGAGATTCATTAATTGGGTCACATTATATATGTAGATGTAATTGTAGTTGATTCAGAAAAGATTGAAGCCATACTTGAGTGGCCAGCTCCATAGAATATGAGTGAAGTTAGAAGCTTCATGGGACTCTCAGGTTATTACAGGAATTTTATGGAGGGTTTCTCCAAGATTGCAAAACCTATTACATCCCTTTAAAGGAAAGGGAAAATATACAAGTGGACTGATGTATGTGAGCGAGCCATCCATTTGTTGAAACAAAAACTCACATCCACTCCTATCTTGATTATACTAGATCTAAATGGGTATTTCAAAATGATTATGGATTCTTCGGGTGAAGGTCTTGGAGGTGTGGTTATGTTGGAGGTTAAGGTAGTGGCTTATGAGTCACAGAAGCTAAAGCAATATGAGGTTAACTATGCACCTCATGACTTGGAATTGGCAATAATTGTGCATGCTTTAGTGATATGGAGACATTACCTTTTGGGTAAGCCGTATGAGTTGAAAATGGATCACATGGGACTTAGGTATATCTTCACACAACCTAATCTCAATGCGAGATAGAGATTTTGGTTAGAGTTTTTGAGTGAGTACAATTTTGGTATTGAGTACATTAAGGGCAAGGATAATAGAGTGACAGATGCTCTTAGTAGGAGAAGACATATTGCAACTATCTCTACATCTAGGAAACGGTTGAGGGATCACATGTTGCAGGAGCTTGTAGGTGATGATCATTATGAGATGGTCAAGTCAACCTTGCACATTGATCCATCTGATCACCATTTTTATGGATACTCTTTTGAGGATGATGGTATTATGAGATAATAGAACAGGATGTATATTCCCGACTGAGAAGGGTTGAGGAAGATAGTACTTGAGGAGATGCATTGCACTCCATTTGCAGGATATCCAGGTGTAAACAAGATGATTTCTGATATGAGGCCACTATATTTTTGGCCAAGGCTTAAGCATGATGTGATATATTTTTTAGCCAAGTGTTTAGAATGCCAATGAGTTAAGGCTGAGCATGTTCACCCAACGGGACTTTTATATCCTCATGATATACCAGAATATAAATGGAAAGTCATCAGTATGGATTTTATCCAAGGTTTACCCATGAAATGGCATAGGCATGATGTAGTCTTGGTAGTATTTGACAAGTTAACCAAGGTAGCTCATTTCATTCCAGGGAGTTTGAGAGATGGATCCTTGGCTTTGCCCAAGAATTTTATTCAAGAGATTTTTAGACTGCATGGTGTACTAGAGACCATTATATCTGATAGAGATACATGGATGACATTAAGGTTTTGGACAACCTTGAATGATTCCTTGGGTACATGACTAAACTTTAGAAAATCCTATCATGCTCAAATTGATGGACAGACTGAGAGAGTAAATTAGGTTGTAGAGGATTTACTTCAGATGTATTGCATGGATCAACAATACAAGTGGGAAGAGTATCTTCCATTGGTAGAGTTTGCCTACAACAACTCTTACCATGCTTCATTAGGGATGGCACCATTTGAGGCACTATATGGGTGTGAATGCCACACTCCTATCAGTTGGGATAGAGTAGAATACATGATCATTATTGGTCCTAAATTTTTGAGAGAGATGGAGGAGTAGATGACTCTGATTCATGCTTGATTGAAAGAAGCAGCGGATCGTTAGAAGAGTTATGTGGATAGGAAATACACTTTCAAGTAGTTCCAAGAAGGGGACAAGTTTTTTTTGCATGTGAGACCACATAAGAGCTCTATTAATTTTGGAAAATCTTCCAAGCTTGCGCCGAGATATGTGGGTCCTTTTGATGTATTGGAGGCGATCAACCTCGTTGCTTACATAATTTCTCTACTGCCCACTCTAGCTTGAATCCATAACATGTTTCATGTTTCTTTATTGAATCCCTATCATCCAGATGCATCTCATATCTTAGATTGGCATAAATTGCAGATTTAGGATCCAAGGGTGGTGCTAGTTGAGCTTACTTGCCTTGTTGATCAGCGTACCATCAGGGTGTGCAATAGAGATGTATTGTAGTATAAGGTCCAGTGGGACCTATTGTGGGTCCACAACACACACCCCATTTCTTTGGTCCTCTAACCATGGGGACCCCCTTCTTTTTGGATTTGTGTTTGTTTGGTCTAGTTTGCCCCTTTGAGTCCTTTCTTGGTCGGCCTCAGAAGAACAGGCGTTGGCATGATCTTAAGAGAAAAAACCCTTTTTTTGGCCTTTTAGCCCTTTCAATGTTTCGATGACCTTGGTACTCTGAAACACCGAGATGACCAAAAGGTCAAAGGTTGGTTCTTTTGGTGGTTTTGGCCTCCAAAAACACCGAAAGTCTGAAGGAGTCTACCTTCGAACGTTCAGTGTTTCGGGCACCAAAACCACCGAAGGAACTGATGTCATGACCCATGGGTTATAAGTTGAGGATGCCCCAATTTGTAAACACTTTGCATCCTCGAGCTTGCAACTTCAAGTTTTTTCCGCCTTCGCCCCTAAGTTTGATTGTTCACGTGCGCCTCCGGTTTCATTGTGCCTTTCTCCTTTCTTTTTGCCCCTCCAAGGTTAGTCTCATTTGTGTGCCTCTCATTCTATTGTCTTCCTATTTTTCACTTTTTTTTTATGGTTTTTCTTTCTTTCTTTGCCCTAACGCTTGTCCAGCATAGCGAATTTTAGTTTTCTTTTACCCTGGTCTCTAAGGGGACCTGTGGGCGCTTTCATTTTAGGAAGGGGTCTGTCAGTGTCGAGTTGGTTTTTTCTGCCCTCTAGTTTTTTTGTGTTAGGGTTTTTTTTTGGGTCGTGAGCTTTGTAGCAGGTCTTCGGCCTTTGAAAGGCTGAAAACCAAGTCTTGGTCATCTGTCATGTTGTCAAAGATTCAAAACTTTCAGTGTTTCAGACCTCAAAAATATCTGAAACTCTGGTAGGTCTGAATCCCCAAAAGCTCTTGTCCATCACCACTATTTTGGAGGTTGAAACTTTTCAGCATTTAAGACCCCTAAAATCCTGACAAGCCTGAGTCTCTGAATCCTGGTCTTCAAGCTTCAAGATTTTCAACATCTACAAGAATTTCAGACTTTTGGATGCTGAAAGGTCTGAAACAAACTCTACGAATGATAACTTTTCACACTTTCAGCCTTTTCTGCCTCCAACACTTTATTCGGTGTCTGAAAACCTGAAAGTGAAAAAAATCTATAGGCTCGATGACTTTGGCTTTTTTTGCTCTATTTTCTTAGTTTAATTTCTCTTTCCTTTAGTTTGTTCCTCAAAGTAAGATATTGATACTTGCATGTTCTATCACATGAATGACTGAGAAAAAGATTACTTCGCCCATGAAGCACCAATACAAGGGGAACACTCCCCCTTCAAAGATCGGCAACAAGCACAGTGAGATCACTGATACTAATATTGGGAATGTAAATTGGGATCAATTCTTGATGAGGTGTGCCCAACCATAAGGAAGGTTAGAGGAATGTACTTAATTTGTATTAGCAGGACTTGTCAATGTAGCAGCCCACCCTGTGGTGGTGACCTCACCTAAGTTAATCATGACCTTACAAAATCACTATGATTCAGACAGAAGGGTGGGTCAAAACATAGAGGGCCAAGTAATATTAGATATCAGGCCAGATGTCATAGAGGATGTATTCCATCTTCATAAAGGCATAGACAAGTTCTATGACTTCTTCATAGAAAAGGGGAATTTATGGTTCAAGAATAAAGGTGACGAAGCATATGAGATAGTCAATGACCATTACCTTGAACAACCTCTCCCAAAGAATAAGTTGGAAAAAATATACCTAAGGAGGGGATACATGAAGGATGACATGAAAGTGGCCATAACCATGTTGAGCCAAGTATACGGGTTACCATAGTCCTCCCAACTGGAGAATTGGATGATTATCTTGATTGAAAGACTCAAAGGTCACAGGTCTAGGTTTGACTGGGGAACCATCATTAGTGACAAATTAGACGAGCAGCTCACGGTAGTAAAACATAACCCCAAGTTCTACATGAGCACTTATGTGGTATACTTATTGGCAGCCCGAGCGGATTACCCTGGACTCACCAAGATGGGAAACCTAAATGATCCCAACACATGGACTTACATTGTATACCCCCAACTACAGAAGAGGGAAAAAATGTCAGAGGATAGCCCAGACTACAGGATAGTCAATGAAAATTTCATCTTTGCAATCATCAAGTCCATCGAAGGTGACTTTGCAAAAAGAATGTCTGAAGAAGAGGTCACCAAGATAAGGGCCATAGGGGCCTAATATATTTAGTTCAAGATTTTCACTTATATTTGGATAACAGGATCAATGGTATAGCCAAAGAAGCTATGCAGATATCCATCCGACTAGATAATCATTTTGGAGATGGCCCGACAACTCACCAATGCATATGATCACAGAAAGCACAAGAAGAAGCACTGTTGGGATTTTCCCATTTCATTAGGGCCATATACCCTACAAGATATGAAGATGTGCAAGTCCATGGCCTTTGAATGGGATGAATTCCCCTTACAGCTTTACAAAATAGTTCATCCTCGCTTTGATTCTATTGACACTTATAGCCACATTATTGGCAAATTCTACATTCACGAACCAAATGTGAAAGATCACTAGATGAACTATGTGGTTGAACATGAGGCCAGGATCCAAGATTACTATAGGATGACCCTTGCCTTAGCAAAGGAATTCATAAAGAACCTTATTCCCCCTAAATTTTTTGAATGTGATTCAGATGAGGTATTAGAGGCAATTTACACCAATGATAAGATATATGACAAACCTATCATGAACGTAGAGGTGGACAAAGATGAAAATGATGACATTGATTTTTGGGTGAGGCATGTGATGAGAATGATAGAGGAGTAGAACAAGAGGCCCTTAAGGATGAGCCCAATAATTGTAAATACGTTGATGGACCCACCCAAACAGATGGATAAACAATGTGGGGAGAAAAACACATCGCCAAAATATAAGAAAGCACCACCGCAGAAACTAAGCACGGTGTATGACCATGAACATACAGTAGAATATAGGTCAAACCCAAGGCCCAAGGCTCCCAAGACAAGAATTACTAGATAGATAGATTCCCCAATTGTCCCATCATAGGTTGCATCAGATGAAGGACCCTCCACTTCAGGACAATAGTTTTGCACCAGGGAGAAGAGAAAGAAGATATATAAGAGAAAGAAAGCTTATCTATCCCCGCAATTGGAGACTGTGCAAGAGGAAGAAGGGGAAGATGTCCCTCTTGTCAAAAGAATAAGATATCACAAGAGGAGAGAAAAGGAAACTAGTTGCAAGCAGTAGGAAGACCCTAAAGAGAAAGAAAACCCCTTAGATGTTCTTGGATCAGATGAGTTCCAAATATTGGACTTTGAAGGTCTGGAAGGTTTCTCACACTAGGGCCAACATACACTGGGGTATGTGACTAGATACGAGGTAGGTGGTCCTTCTCTATTCCAACCATAGGTAACTTTAACTCCACTTCCCACTCAATTCACTAACCCAAACGTCGATATACTTGTTATGGGAAAGAGCTCCAAAATAGATCATGGACTTATGAATCTAGAATCCACACTCACCCAAGAGGTGTCTGTAAAAGAGCCCACAACAAAAGTAATTCCTGTCACAACCTCTCCCAAAGAATAAGCTGGACAAAATAGAACTAAGGAGGGGATACATGAAGGATGACATTAAAGCGGCCATAACCATGTTGAGTCGAGTATATGGGTTACCACAGTCCTCCCAACTAGATAATTGGATGATTATCCTAATTGAAAGACTCAAAGGTCACAGGTCTAGGTTTGACTAGGGAACCATCATTAGCGACAAGTTAGATGAGCATCTCATGACAGTAGAACAAAACCCCAAGTTCTACATGAGCACTTATGTGGTATACTTATTGGCAGCCCTGGCGGATTACCCTAGACTCACCAAGAGGGAAAACCTAAATGATCCCAATGCATGGACTTACATTGTATACCCCAAACTATAGAAGAGCCTAAAAATGTTAGAGGATAACCCAAACTAGAAGATAGTCAATGACGCTTTCATATTTACAGTTATCAGGTCCATCGAAGGTGACTTTGCAAAAAGATTGTCTGAAGAAGCGGCCGCAAAGATAAGGGCCATAGGGGCCTATTACATTAAATTCAAAAATTTCACTTATATCTGGATAGCAGGATCAATGGTACAACTAAAGAAGCTTCCCAGATATCCATCTAACTGGATAATCATTTTGGAGATGGCCTGACAACTCACCGATGCATATGAGCACATAAAGCACAAGAAGAAGCACTATTGGGATTTTCCCATTTCACTAGGGCCATATACCCTACAAGATATGATGATCTTCAAGTCCATGGCCTTTGAATGGGATGAATACCCCTTATAGCTTTACAAAACAATCCATCCTCACTTTGATCCTATAGGCACTTACAGCTACATTATTGGCAAATTCTACATTCACGAACCACACATGGAAGATCATTGGATAAACTGTGTGGATGATCATGAGGTCAGGATCCGAGATTACTGTAGGATGACCATTGCCTTAGAAAAGTAATTCATAAAGACCCTTATTCCCCCTAAAGTTTGGGAATGTGATTTAGATGAGGTATTGGAGGCAATTTACACCAATGATAAGATATATGACAGACCCATCATGAATGCAGAGGTGGACAAACACGAAAATAATGACATTAATTTCCAAGTGAGGCATGTGATGAGAATGAATGAGGAGTGTATCAAGAAGCCCTTCAAGATGAGCCCAATACCTATTAAGACATTGATGGACCCACCCAAATAGATGGATAAACAACATGGGGAGAAAAACACATCGCCAAAATATAAGAAAGCACCACTGTAGAAGCCGAGCATGGTGTATGGCCATGAACATACAGTAGAATATGGGTCAAACCAAAGGCCCAAGGCTCCCAAGACAAGAATGAATGGATAGATAGATTCCCCCACGGTCCCATCACAAGTTGCATTAGATGAAGGACCCTCCACTTCAGGACAATCTTTTCCCACTAGGGAGAAGAGCAAGAAGATATACAAGAGAAAGAAAGCTTCTCTGTCCCCACAATTAGAGATTGTGCAAGAAGACTTGCAAGAGGAAGAAGGGGAAGATGTCCCTCTTGTCAAAAGAAAAAGATCTCACAAGAGGAGAGAAAAGGAAACCAGTCAGAAGCAGCAGGAAGACCCTAAAGAGAAAGAAAACCCCTTAGATGTTCTTGGATCAGATGAGTTCCAAATATCAGACTTTGAAGGTCTAGAAGGTTTCTCATACCAGGGCCAAGATACACTAGTGTATGCGACTAGATATGAGGCAAGTGTTTCTTCTCTCTTCCAACCATAGCTAACTTTAACTCTACCTCCCATTCAATTCACTAACCCAAACCCTGATATACTTGTTATGGGAAAGAGCTCCAAAATAGATCACAGACTCATGAATCTGGAAGCTACACTCACCCAAGAGGTGTGTGTAAAAGAGCTTACCACAAAAGTCATTCCTGTCACATCACCCCCTCATGTTCCTACTCCATCGATTACTACTCCAACTTCTATTCCAAATCCCCCACCAATTCTCCGAACCCCACCAACTACTATTCTACCTCAAATCCTAAATCTCCCAACACCTAATCCACTACCATTGAGCCCATTTCTCTACCGCATTCCAACTCCTAGAGGGTCAATAAACCCAGAGTCTGTGTCACCTTTTCAAACCACACTAAATGTCATGACTGGTCCTAATACAAAAGTGATAGCTAGCTCCTTGGGTGATGAAAACAGAGGTCAAGAAAAAGAAGAGAAGATAGGAGAAGGAAAGGGCATGGTGGAGGATGAAGGGGAGAAAGGGGAAGAACACCAAGAGGAGGAGAATAGAGAGGGGGAAAGGTAAGAAAAGGGGAAAGGGCCAGATCAAGAGATGATACCAGGGTTGCAAATTTTGGATTCAGTCTTGCAAGTTATCCCATATGAGCCAATCACTGCCTCTAGTAAGCCCACTTAGTTTACTAGAGAAATCCAGTTAAGGAAGAGAACTTACGCCAATGATGATGAATAGGAAAATATAGATATCACATCCTTGTGGAAAACACTTCAATAGACAGTGGTCATATTACTAGTGTAGACAATGTCATATGTCACCCAGGACACAAGGGGATGCTGAAAAGCACATGTTGTAGTCCCATACGCCAGCACCTCTCAAGCCAAAACTACTTCAGAAGACTGCACATTTAAGGAGGTAGATTTGAGGGAACCCACCAGGTAGGGGAGTAATACATTAGCAGCCTTGGGACTCGAACATGCTCTAGGTTTCATGAGTAAAGATGAAGAGACCATAAAGGCTTTGATTGAGCAGAATGAAACCTTGAAGAGGTTCATCCATAAAGTGGTTGGTCCCATCAACCTCAATTGCCCAAAGGCCTCACTACAGGTGGTAATAGATAAAATAAATGCCCCGGACTTACCCACAGGTCTAACCCCCTTCTTCATCAAAGCAAGTATAGATTGGAAGGTGGATTTTGAGTGATGCGGGGAAGAGGCCATAAAGAAAATATTTAGGCCTTATAGGATTATTCTAGTAGAGGTCACAAATCTGATAGATTTGATGATAGAAGAAGGTGGCCTGGATTCTGAAACCAGCAGATGGAGAACCACTCTCCAAGATTTACATATTATTAGAAAACAATGCTTCCAAATCTTGGTAAAGATATATGAAGGTGAAGAGCTAGACAAATTTGAAACTTGGGTCAAGCACATAACTAAGATAGTTAGCATTTATGAGAAATGTCATGCATCCATATCGGATAAACATAAAGAGTTCCTAGAATGGGTGGAATAAATAGATATCTTCTTTATAGGGATCAGCCTTGATCTATACAGAGATGAGGATAAACATGTCTTATGGACGTCCAAAGAAGCGGTCCAACAATTCAGGGACATTGTAGCAGGTACAAGGACCAAGGAGGCCCTGCAACAATTATTTTATTCAAAGAAGGAAACGATGAAGATGGCTAATCATGTAGAAGAGATTCAATTCTTCACTTCTAAGCTAACGACCTTCAAGAAAAATCAAGAACATAAAGTTAACAGGGCTAAAAGGAAGGAGGTAAACTATGAAGAAGTCCAAGAGATCATACAAAGGCTCTGGGTTGCACATCCTGAAGTATTCCCGAATTGACCCTTTGGGTCACAGAACAGTTTTGAAGATTTTCCTAAGGATGGTTTTTGAATTTTTGGCCTTTTTTCCTTTCATCCTTTTTGGCCCCGTCAAAATGACCCAGCCTTTCGGCCCTCTGAGTCTTCGGCCTTTCAGCCCTCTAGGATTTTCATCCTTTTTGGCCCCATCAGATTTTTGGCCTTTCGGCCCTCCAAGTTTTTGGCCTTTTTGGCCTCCGACAAGTTCAAACTCCAAGTCAAGGTTTCAATAATAAACACTTAAAAGATTCTGACACTAGAAAAGTTTTGGAGTTGAGGTCAGGGTCTGAAAAACTAGGTATTTCCAGTAAGATCAATTTTTTCCACACCAGTTGAACTCCAAATCTAATTGATGGTCAGCTTGAGTTTATTATGAAAGAATGAAAGGTTCCCTATCAGTCCCCATCATCAGATGAGCTTCCAGATGAAGATTCCAAGAGAGATTTCCAGAAACAAGAAGAAGACTCCAAGTTTGCTGAAGAAACCCCCTCTTCTTTTTTCTTTCTTCTTGGTGAGTTTGACCCTCCTTGTAGGGACAAATTGATTGTAAATGGGTTCATAGATCCATGCAATTTTATCTAGTTTCAGTTAAGAATAGTTTCCCTTCTAGTAAATTTTTAGTTTAAATTACTATTTTTCTCTGATGCCCTAGATTCAGAATTCAGAGTTGTGAATCAAGTGTTATATATTGTAATCACAAAATAAATGTAACGGTTGGATTCTTAATGCAATAAAGATATACAATTGGTGCTTCATTCATGGTCTGTGAATTTATGCTACCTATGCAAAATTACTAAATGTATGCTTGCATTGTTCATTATTTTCAGAGAGCCTTTTGTTTATTCTGCTGCAAATTCACATTTCTTTTAGTTGGAGTTTGTTGTTGTTTTCTTTACCTTGTTGTGATGAATGTGTGGAAGAGATCATCTTTGGGCTTAGTGATAAATCTATCTTGTGGGTGTGCACATCTTGGTGGCTTCATGATTTGGTCAATTTTGAATATCTTGCACAAGTGAATACATCTTCTCTCCAAACACTTGCATCCGTGGGGTAGTGAATTGTGACTTAGTCTGATTTATGCTCTGTGGGTTTACACAAAATCTCTCCCATCATTCAATTTTCAAGGAAGGGTTTACAAATAGTTTATGTTCATAGGAATTCATTTTCAATCATTTACTTATTTCTCATTACTCTAATCCCTACTCTCTTCCATCTCTTAAAATTCTGAAAATTTAAACATCTCAAAAATACCAAAAAATTATATTCTATTTACAACACCCATCTGTTAAAAGGGAAAATACCAAAAAAGAACTCAAGTGTTTTGCAGTTTGATGTCTTGAAAAAACTAGCAAAGGCCTCCTCATGAACAATCACATTTATCTTCAACTGAGTAACCAAGTAGGTTGTGACCCGACCCTAGAGAACCTTGGGAATAACCCCGTTATTATTTCAAGAGAGGAAATTGAATCTCGAGATCCTAACAAGTTGGTTTGTGTCAAAACAACACTCAACAGAAGTGGCACTAGAAGGAGGGCCTCAAGACTCAAAAGCTGGATAACATTGGATCTTTCTCCCCAGAGAGGTTTGAGTGAGTGCTTAGATCATCTTCAAAGAGAGGTGAGTTCCTTTAACTCACCCATCATCGTAAAGATCTTAGCGACAAAGGGAAGAACAAAAAGAAATTCTCTTCCCACCTTACCAAGTCTCAGAATTCTTTTGGACAACAATCACATATCTCTGCCCCGACTATCATCGCAGCCATAATGCAAAACCAGAACTTGCAAAATCAGAATTTGTAGCAACCTCGACCGATGGCCTTTTTCACCAATGCAACCAGCTCACCCCTAAATTTCAATGGGCAGCTCCACGAGTTACCTAAAAATCTGGAGGATTTTTTCACCTGGTTTATATATGGGGAGTCAAGGATAGCGGAAGAACACATTCGCGCCTTCAAGGAAATTTGCAACCGTAAAGAGATCGCCCACCAAGATGTTGTTTTCCATTTATTCCTATACACTTTGGGGGAATTTGCCTACAATTGGTACCTGAATTTACCATGAGGGTCTATTTTTGCATGGAACAAGTTCGAGGCCAAATTCCTCAATCAATTCAAACTATATGTGGATCTAGCCATGACACATCACCAATTTATTACAATGAGGAAGGATCCTAAGGATCCTATCGCCATGTTCAATCATCATTTTCACAAAATACGTCAAAAGTTGGAAACTCCTTATACCATACCAGAAGAGTTTGTTATACAAGTTTACTTAAAAGCTTTGGATCCTTTCACCTCAATCGTTTTAAGGAGGCTTCCTCCGACAGATAGAGACAGAATGGAAAAGGTGTACAATGAAGCCATTACATTCACCCAGCAGATGGACCCACAAGAAGGGAGTTATGCAATGGTACCTATCATAAACAACCTTGTTGTCCCACATCTATTTGCATCAAATGATCAAGCTAGGGCTGCTCACACACCAATGTTGAACCCTATTCTAGTACAGGCATTGGCAACCGCACCCCCATCTATATCTTATCCAGGTTATGATACTCACAAGGAAACATTTGTGGAATAGAGAGTTGTGCCCCAAACAGAGCCTGATACTCTCATGGCCTCTAAACTGGATTCCATAAAGAAATCATTGTCCCAACTCACCAACGAGCTCACTCGGATGAAGTTAAATCCATCTCATAATCAAGGTGGATATCAATGAGTACCAGCTGGCCCAAATACAAATCATCAAAACCCCAATGAGAGTTTCAACATGTACAACAACAACAACATGTAGGAGAAAATGTTTGGATAGCAAAGGCCAAGCAGGCCATGGAATACTAGACCCAATAATGGTAGCATCCCTACTTATGAGGCTAATTTTTTTGGGGCTCCAAATTGACACCGAGGCAATAATAGGCCAGGAAATAACTCCCGTGATCATTATATCCAGAACTCAGAAGAACCCTGAACACAATTTTATGCTATGGTTTTTGATTCCTATGAGTCCAGACAGGAGGAAGGTTTGGATGCTTTTGCAGGAGAAGATGAGTTCATGTTTCCTTTCCAGAAAGAGAATGAACCTAAATATTCTGAAGTGCATGCTTTCCAAAATGATCAGAGAAACTCCTACAACCTTCAGAGTAGAAGGGAACCTCTCACATATGGTATTCCCCTAGGGAAACAACCAAACCCACTGGATCCTCGGGCTGGTAACAATCCCATGCCTCGTAAAGGCTCAAATGCTCCTACACCTCCTACAATAAGTACGTATGTTGGCTACAAGGGCGCAACATGGTCAAGTGAAAAATACAGCATAGTTGATGAACTAAAGAAAACCAAAGTGAACATATCGATGTTCAAGTTACTGCAAAGTTGCTTGTCTCAAAAGGAGGCCCTTCTAAGATCTCTAGATCACTCAAAACCTGGCTCATCAACCAACAATTCTAGGGCACCTATATCCAGCATCAAAACATCTGAGGCTTTCCCCGCTATGTTTAAATATAGGATGGAGGTCCCACCATTCTTACTCAGTCTACGGATATTTGGGAAGAACCTACACAATTGCTTGATTGATTCAGGGGCTTCGTGCAATGTCATGCCTCTGTCAATTTGCTAGAAATTGGGGATGGTGCCCCAAGTAACAAACTGAGTGGTCATGCAATTGGATAAAACCAAAGTCAAAGTGATCGGTGTGCTCAAAGATGTACACATTCAATTAGTCACAAATCCAAGAACACATTAATGTGCATATAGTCAACATACATGAAACTTATGGGATGTTGTTAAGTCGAGAATGGACCAAGTGCTTGAGGAGCTAGCTTTCTACAGATTTCACCTAGTTGTGGCTACCATGGATGGGTGTAAGTAACCAAATAAAGATTTATGCAGAGCCTAAATTGAGACAAATGATCACCGAGTACAATGCCCCGAATGAAGTCATGTTCACCTAGACTGATTTGGGCACTTATCGGATGGACAACATTCTCATGTTCCAAATCCAAAAAAGCCTAGAATTAGACTACAGCCCCATTCTAGGTCTTTTAGACTCGGATATCAATGATGAAATTTTCCAACACTTCATCAACAACACTATGGCCAACTTACAACACTTGGGACAAGATGCAGACCCTAACATTTTGTTATTACCAGGGTACTGTCGGTTACACCAAGCTAGCCATTCTAAGTTTACGTGCCCCAGTTCCCACAAAGCATTATCAAGGGTATTGAACCAAAGCACCTCATCAAGTAAGCTATCAGAGACCCCTACAATAAAAGGAGACATCCTTGAAACCAGGGACAAAAATGGCATCCCGCCAGGGGTAGATGTCCCACTTTCTACAATCACCCCAAGCCAAGATCAAGATAGTGGGTCAGATTTTGATGATAGAGGCCTGACCTCAAACATTCTTGGTGAATGGAGTACCTCTAACAAAGAATCTTTCCCCCTATACAAAGGGATGGTAGAGGACAAGGGTGGTAAAATTGATGAGATCACCAGACCGAGGCATACCCAAGGTATGGGAGAATCAACCTCTTCTGACAATGATGGGGAGAAAGGGCAAAGACTTAAAACCAAGGACCCTCTAAAGAGAAGGTCGGCCAAAACTTATCCTACCAAGCAACCCCAGATATGGAAATTGTGCTTTAATGGTTCCAAATGTAAATAGGGAGCAGGTGCAGGGATCAAATTAATAAACCCAAGAGGTAAATCTTTCTATGCCACTTATAGGTTACAATTCTTGAGCACTAACAATGTTGCAGAGTATGAAGCATTGGTCTGTGGGCTCCTCTTGGCCCATGAGAAAGGAATAAAAATCCTGATAGTAGAAGGGGACTCACAATTGGTTGGAAAATAGATCCATAGCCAGTATACTTGCAATGAAAAAAGGCTCGCAGCCTATCAAAATAGAGCATAGGACCTGATCAACACCTTCGACATCAAAACCATCCCAAGAATAGGAAATGTTTTTTCTAATGCCTTGGCTGTATTGGCTAGTTCATTACATCCAATGGAGAAATCCAAGTTGAATAAATTCTCAGTCGAAATTGTCACAGCTCCGGCCACCCAAACAATGTCACCAACTTTCAAGTCTTCTAGGATGATCAACACATTTTGGAGTTTATCATGTGCACTGGTGTGTTCAAAAAACAAATCATCGACGAGGACAAGGGAGGCAAAGAAACAGTTGAACCCGAAACTCTGGATGATCAAGGTGTTATAAATTTGAGAACCAATGCCATACCCAAAGGGATGGTTGAACTAGAGAGAATTTTTGACAGCGATAAGACTGTAGTGGGGAGACGCCCAGATGTAACACCAGATGGTAAAGGATGTGTAACCTACAACCTTGGCACAAAAGAAGAACCTAGGAATTCCACATTAGAAGGGTAGGAACCAAAGAAGAAAAGGACAAAATGGTCCAACTCCTCACCGAATATTGGGATGTCATAGCATGGAGTTACAAAGAATTAAAGACATATGATACCTCAGTCATAGTACACAACATCCCTCTGAAACTGGACTCCAAGCCTTTTCGGCAGTGGAAGAGGCCTGTGAACCCTACCATGGAACCATTGACTCAAAGGGAGGTTCAAAATTTTATCGATGCTAGGATCATATTTCCAATCTAGCATTCCACATGGGTTGCGAACCTGGTGCCCGTAAGAAAGAAAATTGGGGAGATTAGACTATGTGTGGATTTCTCAAACCTCAAAAAATCTTCTCAGAAGGACAATTAACCACTCCCATCCCGCGACGAGGTATTGCAGAAGATCAATGGGTCTCAAATGATGTTGTTTCTAGATGGTTATTCAGGCTACAACCAAGTGATGGTGCAGGAGGAAGATAGGCTAAAAATGACATTCACAACCAAATGGGGAACCTTTGCCTACTGCCAAATGCCTTTCTAACTGATTAACATAGGGGCCACTTTTTATAGGGCAATGGACATAGATTTCAAAGGACTTGTCAGGAAGTGCATTATCATCTATATGGATGACCTCACAGTTTTCTCAAAACAAAGAGCCGATCATTTAAGTGACCTCAGAAAATGCCTTCAAAGATGCAAGGAATTCGGGATATCCCTCAACCCCAAAAAGTGTGTGTTTGGGGTAACTGAAGGAAAACTCTTGGGACATATCATCTCAGAGAAGGGGATAGCCATAGATCCCAAGAGGGTGGAGGCTATTCTAATTTGACACCACCACATAGCTGCAAAGAGCTGAAATTGTTCTTCGAGAAGATCAACTTCGTAAGGAAGTTCAATAGTGGTTTTGCAGAGATAGTAAAACCATTGAACAACATGCTTAAGAAGGATTCTAAGATTGATTGGTCTCTCCTAGCCAGGAAATATTTTGAGGAGATTAAGAATTACATCACTATGACACTGGTCTTGGTCAGCCCAGACTATACTATCCCTTTCAAATTTTTTTCATTTGCATCTAAGGACTCCTGTGGGGGCATCCTTACACAGAAGAAGAAGAAAAGTGAGGACAAAAGACCCATAGCTTTCATGAGCTACCCTTTCAAAGACACCGAGCGCTGATACCCAAACCTGGATGAACAGTCATTCACTCTTGTCAAAGCGGTGAAAAAATTTAGACATTACATTCTGAGAAGTAAAGTCATTGGGGTAGTTCCAGATGTAGTTGTAAAGTCCCTTTTGATGAAGAATGAGCTGGGAGAGTGGAGAGGAAAATGGATGGCCATCCTCCAAGAGTTTCACCTTGAAATCCAACCAATTAAACTAGTAAGGGTCCAAGGCCTAATGAAGCTGATCTCTGAGGTTGAAGAAGGACTAGTTTGCCAAACCTACATCGATCAAGGAATGATCAATGATGTATGGTACCAAGACATAGTGTACTATCTACTGCAAAACTGTTGCCTGGAGGAAATAAGTGGTTCTCAGAAGAGAGCCTTGAAAATCAAGAGTGGCTCCTACATGTTGAAAAATGGACAACTATACAAATGCAATTATGAAGGCATATACCTAAGGTGATTGGACACACTTGAGGCAAAGCAAATCCTAGAAAATTTCCATGACAAATACGGAACGGGACATGGGTCAGCTGACGCAATAGCTCACCATATTTTAAGGGCAGGGTATTTTTGGCCTACAATATTCAGAGACACAAGTGAACATGTGAGATCTTGCCATACTTGTCAAACCAGCATGACTCAAGAAATGAACCCCTCCATGCCCCTACAACCAGTGTATGAGGTACACCCATTTTCCCAATGGGGCTTAGATTTTTTTGGAATGATTAACCCCCCTTTGTCTATAGGACACAAATTTATCCTGACAGCTACCAACTACTGCACCCACTGGACGGAGGCTCAAGCACTAACAAATTGCACCATGGAGGTCGTGACAAAATTCTTGGAGGAGCACATCATAACCAGGTTTGGGATGCCATTTTATCTAGTATGTGACAATGCTCCCTCTTTTTCCTCAGCCTCGCTGATGCAATGGGCCTTCAAGAACCAGGTAATCCCCATATTTTCTTCAAATTACTATCCATAAGGCAATGGTGTAGCAGAGTCCACCAATAAGAACCTAACATTAGTGATAAAGCACCTCCTGGATGACAACCCCAGGGATTGGCACGCACAATTGAAATAAATTTTGTGGACTAGTCGCGTAAGGATCAAAAATGCCCTGGGGACGTCTCCTTACCAGCTAGTACATGGCTTGCAACCAGTCTTCCCTATGAACTTAAATATCTCAGTCCTCAAATTCATGGAACAGTATGTGGGAGGAGAAGATCAGGTCCAAGTCTAGCTCATGAATCTCCTTAACTTAGAGGAGAAGTGAAAAGTGGCTCTGGAGCATGTATCAAAACATCAAGCTATAGTCAAGAGGTGGTTCGAAAAGAGAGCCTTCAGTATCTTTGACCTTGTCCTCATGTGGGATAAGGAGAAAGAAAATCTAGGTAGCCACACCAAGTTCCAAAGATTGTGGACAGGCCCTTATCAAATATCATAGATCCTGGGGGAAAACACTTTTAGGGTCAACATGTTGGATGGAGAGTTGACCCCATTGCCAGGCAATGGGAAATTCCTCAAGCATTACTTTGAATCCTAACTGGGATTGCTTTCCATCCCTTGTACCATAGTTTCCCTTGTTTTTGGTCTTTCTTCCCTTTCGACATTTCGAGGACCTTGGTACTCTGAAACACTGAGATGACCAAAAGGTTGAAGGTAGATTCTTTCAGTGGTTTCGGCCTCTAAAAACACCAAAATTCTGAAGGAGTCTACCTCTAAATGTTTAGTGTTTCAGGCACCGAAACCACCAAAGGTGCTGACGTCATGACCCGTAAGTTATAAGTTGAGGATGCCCCAATTTGTAAAAACTTTGCATCCTCGAGCTTGCAACTTCACATTTTTCTACCTTCGGCCTTAAGTCTGATCATTCGCGTGCACCTCCAGTTTTTTTGTGCCTTTCTCCTCACTTTTGGCCCTCCAGGGTTAGTCTCATTTGTGTGCCTCTTGTTCTCTTGTCTTCCTAGTTTTCACTTTCATTTTAGGGTTTTTTTTCTTTCTTTGCCCTAATGCTTTTCCAGCCTAGGGCATTTTAGTTTTCTTTTCCCCTGGTCTCCAAGGGGACCTGTGGGCACTTTTGTTTTAGGAAAGGGTCTGTCAGTGTCGAATTGGTTTTTTCTGCCCCCTAGGTGTTTTTTGTTAGGGTTTTTTTTTTGGGTCACGACCTTTGTCGCAGGTCTTCGGCCTTTGAATGGCTGAAAACCAAGTTTTGGTCATCTGTCGTGTTGTTGGAGATTTTTCCCTTTCACTGTTTTAAACCTCTGAAATGTCTAAAACCTAGGCAGGTTTGAATCCCAGATAGTCCTGTCCATCACCGCTAATTTAGAGGTTTGGACTTTTCGGCATTTCAGACCCCCGAAAGGCCCAAAATCTTGACAAGCCTGAGTCTTCGAATCCTGGTCTTCAAGCTTTGATATTTTTGACATCTACAAGACTTTTGGACTTTTGGATACTGAAAGGTTTTAAACAAACTCTACGAATGACAAATTTTTGCACTTTTGGCCTTTTCAGCCTCTGACACTTTATTCGCTCTATTTTATTAGTTTAATTTAACTTTCCTTCAGTTTGTTCCTCAAAGTATTATACAGATACTTGCATGTTCTATCACAGGAATGACTGAGAAAAATATTACTTTGCCCATGAAGTACCAATACAAGGGGAACACTCCCCCTTAAAAGATCGACAACAAGCACAGTGAGATCACCGATACTGATATCAGGAATGTAAATTGGGATCAATTCCTGATGAGGTGTGCCCAACCACAAGGAAGGTCAGAGGACTGTACTTCATTTGTATTAGTAGGACTTGTCAATGCAGCATCCCTCCTCGTTGCGGTGACCTCATCAGAGTTAATCATGACCTTAGCAAATCACTATGATTTAGACAGAAGGGTGGTTCAAAACATAGAGGGCCAAGTAATATTATATATCAGGCCAGATGTCATAGAGGATGTATTCCATCTTCACAAAGGCATAGACAAGTTCTATGACTTCTTTATAGAAAAGGGGAATTTATGGTTCAGGAATAAAGGTGATGAAGCATACGAGATAGTCAATGACCATTACCTTGAACAACCTCTCCCAAAGAATAAGCTGGACAAAATAGACCTAAGGAGGGGATACATGAAGGATGACATAAAAGTGGCCATAACCATGTTGAGCCGAGTATACGAGTTACCACAGTCCTCCCAACTGGAGAGTTGGATGATTCTCCTAATTGAAAGACTCAAAGGTCGCAGGTCTAGGTTCAACTGGTGAACCATATTAGCGATAAGTTAGATGAGCACCTCACGATAGTAAAACATAACCCCAAGTTCTACATGAGCACTTATGTGGTATACTTATTGGTAGCCCGGGCAGATTACCCTGGACTCACCAAGAGGGGAAACCTAAATGATCCCAATGCATGGCTTTACATCATATACCCCCAACTATAGAAGAGGGTAAAATTTTTAGAGGATAGCCTAGACTACAAGATATTCAATGACACTTTCATCTTCACAATCATCAGGTCCATTGAAGGTGACTTTGCAAAAAGAATGTCCGAAGAAGTGGCCACAAAGATAAGGGCCATAGGGGCCTATTACATTCAATTCAAGACTTTCACTTATATCCAGATAGCAGGATCAACGGTACAGCCAAAGAAACTTCCTAGATATCCATCCCATTGGATAATCATTTTGGAGATGCCCCGACAACTCGTCGATGCATATGAGCACATAAAGCACAAGAAGAAGCACTGTTGGGATTTTATCATTTCATTAGGGCCATATACCCTACAAGATATGAAGATCTACAAGTTTGTGGCCTTTGAATGGGATGAATTCCCCTTATAGATTTACAAAATAGTGCATCCTCGCTTTGATCCTATAGGCACTTACAACCACATTATTGGAAAATTCTACATTCACAAACCACACGTGGAAGATCACTGGATGAACTTTGTGGATGATCACGAGGTCAGGATCTGAGATTAGTGTATGATGACCCTTGCCTTAGCAAAGGAATTCATAAAGACCCTTATTTCCCCTAAAGTATGGGAATGTGATTCAGATGAGGTATTGGAGGCAATTTACACCAATGATAAGATATACGATAGACCCATCATGAATGTAGAGGTGGATAAATATGAAAATGATGACATTGATTTCCAGGTGAGGCATGTGATGAGAATGATAGAGGAGTGGATCAAGAGGCCCTTCAAGATGAGCCCAATACCTATAAAGACATTGGTGGACCCACCCAAACAGATGGATAAATAACACGGGGAGAAAAACACATCGCTAAAATATAAGAAAGCACCACCGTAGAATCCAAGCACGATGTATGGCCATGAACGTACAGTAGAATACGGGTCAAGCCCAAGGCCCAAGGCTTCCAAGATAAGAATGATTGAAAAATAGATTACCCCATGGTCCCATCATAGGTTGCATCAGATGAAGGACCCTCCACTTTAGGACAATATTTTCTCACCAGGGAGAAGAGAAAGAAGATATACAAGAGAGAGAAAGCTTCTCTATCCCTGAAATTGGAGACTGTGCAAGAAGAATTGCAAGAGGAAGAAGGGGAAGACATCCTTATTGTCAAAAGAACAATATCTCACAAGAGGAGAGAAAAGGAAACTAGTCGGAAGCAGCAGGAAGACCCTAAAGAGAAAGAAAACCCCTTAGATGTTCTTGGATTGGATGACTTCCAAATATCAGACTTTGAAGGTCTAGAAGGTTTCTCAGACCAGGGCCAAGATACGCTGGGGTATGTGACTAGATATGAGGTAGGTGGTTCTTCTCTCTTCCAACCATAGGTAAGTTTAACTCTGCCTCCCACTTAATTCACTAATCCAAACCCCGATATACTTGTTATGAGAAAGAGCTTCAAAATAGATCAAGGACTCATGAATCTGGAATCTGCACTCACCCAAGAAGTGTCTGTAAAAGAGCCAACCACAAAAGTAATTCCTATCACATCACCCCCTCACATTCCTACTCCACTGATTATTGCTTCACCTTCTATTCCAACTCCCCCACCAATTCTCCAAACCCCACCAACTACTCTTCTACCTCAAATCCTAAATCTCCCAACACCTACTCCACCACCATTAAGCCCTTTTCTCTACCGCATCCCAAATCCTAGAGGGTCAATAAACCTAGAGTCTATGTCACCTTTTCAAACCACACTGAAGGTCATGACTGGCCCTAATAGAGAAGTGATAGCTAGCTCCTTGGGTGATGAAAACAGAGGCCAAGAAAAACAAGAGGAGACAGGAGAAGGAAAGGGCATGGTGGAGGATGAAGGGGAGAAAGGGGAAGAACACAAAGAGGAGGAGAATATAGAGAAGGAAAGGAAACAAAAGGGGAAAGGGGCATATCAAGAGATGATTCCAGGGTTGCAAAGTTTGGATTTAGTCTTGCAAGTTACCCCATATTATCTATTCGCCGCCTCTAGTAAGCCCACTTGGTTTACTAGAGAAATCCAGTTAAGGAAGAGAACTTACACCGATGATGATGAAAAGGAAAATATGGACATATCATCCTTGGGGAAAGAACTTCAATATACAATGGTCATATTACAAGCGCAAACAATGTCATATGTCACCCAGGACATATTAAAGTGGCCATAACCATGTTGAGCCGAGTATACGGGTTACCATAGTCCTCCCAACTAGAGAATTGGATGATTATCCTAATTGAAAAACTCAAAGTTCATAGGTCTAGGTTTGACTAGGGAACCATCATTAGCAACAAGTTAGTTGAGAAACTCATGACAGTAGAACATAACCCCAAGTTCTTCATGAGCACTTATGTGGTATACTTATTGGTAGCCTGGGCAGATTACCCTGGACTCACCAAGAGGGGAAACCTAAGTGATCCCAACGCATGGACTTACATCGTATAGACCAAACTAAAGAAGAGGATAAAAATATCAGAGGATAGCCCAGACTAGAAGATAGTCAATGACACTTTCATCTTTACAATTATAAGGTCCATCGAAGGTGACTTTGCAAAAAGAATGTCTGAAGAAGCGGCCACAAAGATAAGGGCCATAGGGGCCTATTACATTCAATTCAAGACTTTCAATTATATCTAGATAGTAGGATCAATGGTATAGCCAAAGAAGCTACCCAGATATCCATCTGACTAGATAATCATTTTGGAGATGACTTGACAACTCGCCAATGCATATGAGCACATAAAGCACAAGAAGAAGCACTATTGGGATTCTCCCATTTCAATAGGGTCATATACCCTAAAATATATGAAGATATGAAATTCTATGGCCTTTGAATGGGATGACTACCCCTTACAGCTTTAAAAAACAATGCATCCTCACTTTGATCCTATAGGCACTTACAACCACATTATTGGAAAATTCTACATTCATGAACAACACGTGGAAGATCATTGGATAAACTATGTGGATGATCATGAGGTCAGGATCCGAGATTACTATAGGATGACCATTTCCTTAGAAAAGGAATTCATAAAGACCTTTATTCCCCCTAAATTTTGGGAATGTGATTTAGATGAGGTATTGGAGGCAATTTACACCAATGATTAGATATATAACAGACCCATCATGAATGTAGAGGTGGACAAAGATGAAAAATAATGACATTGATTTCCAGGTGAGGCATGTGATGAGAATTAAAGAGGAGTGTATCAAGAAGCCCTTCAAGATGAGCCCAATACCTATTAAGACATTGATGGACCCACCCAAATAGATGGATAAACAATGTGGGGAGAAAAACACATTGCCAAAATATAAGAAAGCACCACTGCAGAAGCCGAGCATGGTGTATAGCCATGAACATACAGTAGAATATGGGTCAAACCCAAGGCCCAAGGATCCCAAGACAAGAATGACTGGACAGATAGATTCCCCCATGGTCCCATCATAGGTTGCATCAGATGAAGGACCCTCCACTTTAGGACAATCTTTTCCCACTGGGGAGAAGAGCAAGAAGATATACAAGAGAAATAAAGCTTCTCTGTGCCCGAAATTGGAGACTATGCAAGAAGACTTGCAAGACAAAAAAGGGGAATATGTCCCTCTTGTCAAAAGAAAAATATCTCACAAGAGGAGAGAAAAGGAAACCAGTCAAAAGCAACAGGAAGACCCTAAAGAGCAAGAAAACCCCTTAGATGTTCTTGGATCGGATGAGTTCCAAATATCAGACTTTGAAGGTCTAGAAGGTTTCTCATACCAGGGCCAAGATACGCCGGTGTATGCAACTGGATATGAGGTAGGTGGTTATTCTCTCTTCCAACCATAGCTAACTTTAACTCTGCCTCCCACTCAATTCACTAACCCAAACCCCGATATACTTTCTATGGGAAAGATCTCCAAAATAGATCACATACTCATGAATTTGGAAGCTACACTCGCCCAAGAGGTGTCTATAAAAGAGCTTACCACAAAATTCATTCCTGTCACATCACCCCCTCACATTCCTACTCCATCAATTACTTCTCCACCTTCTATTCCAACTCCTCCACCAATTCTCCAAACCCCACCAACTACTCTTCTACCTCAAATCCTAAATCTCCCAACACCTACTCCACTACCATTGAGCCCTTTGCTCTACCGCATTTCAACTCCTAGAGGGTCAATAAACCCAGAGTCTGACACCTTTTCAAACCACACTAAAGGTCATGACTGGTCCTAATACAAAAGTGATAGCTAGCTCCTCGGGTGATGAAAACAGAGGCCAAGAAAAAGAAGAGAAGACAGGAGAAGGAAAGGGCATGGTGGAGGATGAAGGGGAGAAAGGGGAAGAACACCAAGAGGAGGAGAATAGAGAGGGGGAATGGAAAGAAAAGGGAAAGGGATAGATCAAGAGATGATTCCAGGGTTGCAAAGTTTGGATTCAATCTTGCAAGTTACCCCATATGAGCCAGTCACCGCCTCTAGTAAGCCCACTTAATTTACTAGATAAATCTAGTTAAGGAAGAGAACTTACACCGATGATGATGAATAGGAAAATATAGACATCGCATCCTTGGGGCAAGCACTTCAATAGACAACGATCATATTACCAGTGCAGACAATGTCATATGTCACCTAGGACACAAGGGGATGTTGGAAGGCACATGTTGCATTCCCATACGCCAGCACCTCTCAAGCCCAAACTACTTTAGAAGACTACACGTTTAAGGAGGTAGATTTGGGGGAACCCACCAGGGAGAGGAGTAAGACATTAGCAGCCTTGGGACTCAAACATGCTCTAGGTTTCATGAGTAGTGATGAAGAGACCATAAAGGCTTTGACTGAGCAGAATGAAACCTTGAAGAGGTTCATCCATAAAGTGGTTGGTCCCATCAACCTCAATTGCCCGGATGCCTCACTACAGGCGGTAATAGATAAAATAAATGCCCCGGACTTACCCATAGGTCTAACCCCCTGCTTCATCAAAGTAATTAGAGATTGGAATGTGGATTTTGAGCAATGCGGGGAAGAGGCCATAAAGAAAATATTCATGCCTTATAGGATTATTCTAGTAGAGGTTACAAATCTGATAGATTTGATGATAGAATAAGGTGGCCTGGAGTCTGACACCAGCAGATGGAGAACCACTCTCCAAGATTTACATATTATTAGAAAACAATGCTTCCAAATCTTGGTAAAGATATATGAAGGTGAAGAGATAGAGAAATTTGAAGCTTGGGTCAAGCACATAACTAAGATAGTTAGCATTTATGAGAAATGCCATGCATCCATATCGGATAAATAGAAAGAGGTCCTAAAATGGGTGGAAGAAATAGATATCTTCTTTACATGGACCGGCCTTGATCTATACAGAGATGAAGATAAACATATCTTACGGTCATCCAAAGAAGCAGTCCAAAAATTTAGGGACATTGTAGCAAGTACAAGGACCAAGGAGGCCCTGCAATAATTATTTTATTCAAAGGAAGAAATGATGAAGATGTCTAATCACGTAGAAGAGATTCAATTCTTTGCTTTCAAGCTAACAGCCTTCAAGAAAAAGAATTAATGGAAAGTTAACAAGGCTAAAAGGAAGGAGGTAAACTATGAAGAAGTCCAAGAGATCATACAAAGGCTCTGAGATGCACATCTTGAAGTATTCCCGAATTGACTCTTTGTGTCACAGAACAATTTTGAATATTTTCCTAAGGATGGTTTCTGAATTTTTGGCCTTTCGGCCTTTTTAGCCCCGTCAAAACAACCCAGCCTTTCGACCCTTTGATTCTTTGGCCTTTCAGCCCTCCAAGATTTTTGGCCTTTTTGGCACCATCAAATTTTTGGCCTTTTGGCCCTGCGAGTTTTTGGCCTTTTCGACCTTCTGGGCATTTCGACCTTTTTGGCCTCTGACAAGTCTGAACTCCAAGCCAAGGTTTCAATAATAAACACTTAAAGATTCTGACACTAGAAAAGTTTCAGAGTTGAAGTCGGGGTCTGAAAAACTGGGTGTTTCCAGTGAGATCACTTTTTTCCACACTAGTTGAACTCCACATCTAATTGATGGTCATCTTGAATTCATTCTAAAAGAACTAAAGTTTCCCTATCAGTCTACACCGTCAGATGAGCTTCTAGATGAAGATTCCAAGAGAGACTTCCCAAAACAAGAAGAAGACTCCAAGTTTGCTGAAGAAACCCCGTCTTCTTTTTCTTTCTTCTTGGCGAGTTTGACCCTCCTTGTAGGGGCAAACTTATTGTAAATGGGTTCATAGATCCATGCAAGTTTATCTAGTGTCAGTTAAGAATAGTTTCCCTTCCAGTAAAGTTTTAGTTTAAATTATTATTTTTCTTTGATGCCCTAGATTCAAAATTTAGAGTTGCAAATCAAGTGCTATATATTGTAATCACAAAAGCAATGCAATGGTCAGATTCTTAATGCAATAAAGATATACATTTGGTGCTTCATTTTTGGTGTGTGAATTGCTTCTACCTATGAAAAATTACTGAATGTATGCTTGCATTGTTTATTTTTAGATAGCCTCTTGTTTATTGTTCTTCAAATTCACATTTCTTTTAGCTGGAGTTTGTTGTTGTTTGCTTTACCTTGCTGTGATGAATGCATGGAAGAGATCATATTTGGGCTTAATGATAAATATGTCTCATGGGTGCGCACATCTTGGTGGCTTCACGATTTGATCAATTTTGAATATCTTGCACGAGTGAATACATCTTCTCTCCAAACGCTTGCATCCGTGGGGTAGTGAATTGTAACTTGGTCTGATTTATGCTTCATGGGTTTACACAAAATTTCTCCCATCATTCAATTCACAAGGAAGGGTTTACAAATGGTTTATGTTCATAGGACCTTATTTCTCATTACTCTACTCCCTACTCTCTTCCGTCTCTCAAAAATATGAAAATCTAAACATCTCAAAAATACCAAAAAATTGCATTGTATTTACAACACCCATATGTTAAAATGGAAAATAACAAAAAAGAACTAAAGTGTTTTGCAATTTGATGTCTTGAACAAACCAGCAAAGGCCTCCTCATGAAAAATCACATTTATCTTCAACTGAGTAACCAAGCAGGTTGTGACCTGACCCCATAGAACCTTGGGAATAACCCCGTTATTCTTTCAAGAGAGGAAATCAAATCTTGATATCCTAGCAAGTTGGCTTGTGTCAAAACAACACTCAACAGGACCAATTCTCTATTGACAGTGCTACTTGGGAGGATGTGGATGACATGCATAGATCTTTTCTATAGTTATTTTATTAGACTTATATATGTTCTTATTTTTAGTTACTCATGTTATATGCTCAGACATTGATAACTATTATGTGTTTTAATTTGGGACTCTTATCCACATTATGGACTTTATTGACTTTGTCAGAAACTTTTAACCAAAGTCATTATGGTTTATGATTATGATTACACATGTTTGACATTATATTAGATATTGTGGAAGTAAATGTGGATTCATGTGATTTATATGCTTTGAATGTTTTATTAGTTATGTTTTGAGGTGATTTATATGATCGTATGTTTGGATATTGTCGTGGATTAAATATAATGTTGATTTATATTGCAATGACTTGATGGGAAAATATGATGAATTATGGATGGTTATATGATGTTATTTTCCATATATTTTATTTAAATATAATTTGGATTTATGGACTAACCTACTAATGATCAATCTAGTGGTTTGATGGATTTTACAGGATTGAAGGAGGGAGTGTGTTTCTAGAGGAGAAGTTTATCTTCTCGATAATGGTTGATCAAAAAAATCTAGGTTTTCACACACCACATAATTTATTTGATTATTGTACTTCAATAGATTAATGAGTTTTATTTCTAACTCTATCTCAAATGGAAAATGCATCGTGTGTGTGGAGATTTAAAATTGATTAGAATATGATTTAAGTAAATTTTAATCTTTATGAGTTTATGATAGAATTTGAATGTAGATGCATTTATTATCTTGAACACTTGAACAATGGAACTTAGATTATTAATCATGTCAATGTAAATTTCATTATTTTCTTGGATATTATTGCAAATTTTGATCAATTCATCATGGACGATGAACATCTTAAGGGGGGAAGGATGTCATAACCCTTCTTCTTTGACCCTTCATTTAAGGAAACAAATTTAATAGAATATGTGGGAGAATATGGAATTGTTCTTTTATGAGTCATCTTACTGACTGGGCCTTATTTAGTTAATGTATAAAATAAAAGTTATAATGAACTGGAGTTGTAATGAAAGAGATTGGATGTTTTGAAAGAGACAAATGCAACATGTGGAGGAAAGACTAGAGTGGTAATCAAAAACATGGGAGAGGTGGAGTAATAAGAGGAGAAAATGCATGGGTAGGAAAAGATGTGTCATTTAATGGAGAGACTGGTGTTTTGTAATGAGAGGGATGGCGTGCATGAAGAGAGAAAAGGACACATTTTTGAAAGAAGAAGTCTTTATGCAACATTTTTAGGGGAGAGACAGTTGAAAAGAGATTAGGAGGAGGTAGTGAAGAGAACAGGGGCAAGGCATTTTTTTGAACAAAAGAAAAAAAAACCGTGGCATGAAAAAAAAAAAAAGACTCATGCATAATGAAAAATAGGAGTTGGAAGGGGAGAGAAGCGCAAGTTTGGAGGAGGAACTGTAGATTTGGGGGGTATTTTTCCAAGGAGAAGGAGCCATGCCTATCTCCTGGGTGCGTGACATTAGGAAGAGAAGATTCAATTAATTTTTCAAGGAGAACAAGCATGTTGAAGGCAATGCTCAAGGCTTTGACATTTACCTTCACCATATCCAAATCGTAGGTTCTTTACTTTGTATTTTTTAATCCTTTTTTCTTGCTGAGTACATGCAAGGATCAAAGGACTGAGTCTATCCTTATAGTAAAACATTTCTAAATTACATCTATAGTTCATTTTCTTTTGTGATTCGAATGACTAGCTTTATGTTGTATGCGGATGTATGGTAGAGGTAGATAGTGTCTTTGCTCCTCCTTACTATTCTTTTAGCTAAGTAGAACTCCCCAAAGAAGAATAAGGGTCATTTGGCCCAAAAAATATTTGATCGTCCCAAGATTATTTCCTCTTCTTAGTGACTTGAAGGATTTTTAGTCTTTATTTTTAGTATTAGTGGTTACCTTGGCTGGTGTTTTTTTTTGTTACACTCTCCTATAATAGGGAACGAACAAATCAATCAGTTAAAATTTTATTTTTTCTTCTTTCTATTTTTTCTATAAACAATATTTTCTTAAAAAATCTAGAATGCCAGTATATGAACTGCATCCTCCTTTTACTCACCCTCTGGAAGACCTTTTCTTCCATCATTACTTTAAGAATTAAACCTTTTTTTTTAAACCTTTTATTATAATTGCGGCAAGGGATGAAGTAGGTTTTTGTATCAAGAGTGAGACACTTATTGTTTTACAATTTAAATAGAGTTACATATTCATTGTTATACAACAAAAGAAAGTGTTATCATCTGGTGTCCACTTTAGTAATCTGTATCTCGGGTACTTTTGTATTTATTTATTCTTTTGATTATTCTATGTATATGTAAAATACAACTAGGTGAACTTCAAGAAAGAAAAACTTCGGTGACTTAAAAGTTTTAAATTGAATTATGTTTGTTCTCCCTCTATTTTTTATAATAAATATTCTACTCTTGAGTGATTCATTTAATCAAATTTGAGAATCTTGAGTGACTTCATCTTGTTTGTATATTTATATATATGCAAAATTCCCTCCTTGTTGTGTTATATTATGATTGGAAGTACATTTTGAAAGTATCAAGGAAGGTGTAGGATGTGGAATCCCAAGGAAGGGTAATTTAATTTTTGCATTACCTGCTAGTAGAAGTCTGGTCTTAAAAGTGTTTTGGAAAAATCTTGGTAACACATGTTTGCTTAAATGTGTATGGTTATGTTTCATCTTCCTAAATCAGTGAATAGAATCTATTTAGAAACTTGTGGAAAGTAGTTAGAAATCATAGACACACCAGATTCCTTCTGATCCATTAGTGCCGAGAGATAGACTACTTGGGTAGGGTTGGTGCACTCTTCATTTTAGGATGAGCCTCGGGGTAGCTAACCACTCTGTGGTTGGCCGGTGGATTAATCCCCTAAACCACACTCTCGTCTAAAGATTTGCATTTGAATAGGAGTTTGATCGCTTAGGAGACCAGAGCATGCAGATGGATAGTTGTCCAATGACATTTATTATATTGATTTTATATATGGTCTTATGGTCTTGTTCTTGATGTATTTGTATTATCTTTCTATTATGATGTAAGGTGCTCGACATAGATGGTCAACATCCTGTTATATATTGAACATTGTAATATTATAGTTTATGGATATTTGTAATTCGACGATATGGTTGATTACTCTTGTATGCATATTATTTATGTAATCTTGAATTGAATACATGGAAAAATATGACTATGGAATCGATATAGGAGAAATTTTAGCATGTTTAGCTTATGTGGCTTATATTGGAAAAATCATTCTTTACAAGGGTAGAATTCAAAATGTTTTTTCATTCTACCTACCAGTTAATTGAACTCAAGAACTCTCAGGGAAGGCTAGAATTTCAAGACTTTCTATGGTATAAGTGAATCGAGGATCTCAATTGAGATTGATTAGGAATGTGATAAAGGGTGAAGAAACAGTGATTTTGGGTTTTTCCATTCTTCTAGTTGCCTACCTTGCATCAATTTTGGGGCCATAAGGGGAGCATTTTGGCTTGATGCCTTGGGGGTCATGGTGGTACCCAAAATTTTGAGAATTTAGAAGTCCCAATCCATTATCAAGAAGAAAGTTTCTCCATACTGAAAAAATCAAAGGAAGGAAACTTTATGACACAAATAAATAGAACTAACTAATCAAAGCCTTCAGAAAATGCTGGAATTTTAACCTACTACAATGATGATTCTGACAAAGCTTGAAGATGGTCGAATTTTAAAAATATAAAAATAACCCAGTTTGGGAAATCAAATTTCCTATCTCCAGAAGAAATATTATCTTTTCACGAGGTGTTTTGGATTTTCATCCAAGGCCAAATCTGAAACTTAGGTAGTTATTTTTAGTTAGTTTATTATTTTTTCAAAATAATTTTTAATAAGAGTTATGTCTTTTCACCCTAAAGAGGTGTGAAAGGCACTCAAACACACACACACACACATATATAATGTAAAGAGACAATACAATACAATGTAATACAATTTCACATATTTGGATAGTTTTGAATCTACAGCTGCAACTATGAACTCTTATTTACCAGTTTTTTAGCATCAATAAAGATAAGTGCCATTTTTTTAATTTGTGGTTATAAGTTATATATTTTTAATTAGTATTTCAGATATTCTATTTTATAGAGTGTTTCATTGTGTTAAATTCCCTGAAAGTTATAAATCAAAATCAATATATAGTTTGAAAATCAACTGAAAGATCTGTGAATCTTCCTTTGTTTTTGTCAGTCTCTTGAACAGAGTTAAATTCGATAAGACTAACTGTGTAATCTGGTTTGTGTTATATTTTGAGTGGAAGCCCTTGAGATGATAGTCTTATATTATTAAAGAAATTTTTTTAAATCTGTCTCCGATCGTACGTAGGATTGAAAGTTTCATGACTCTATAACCCAAGTATTTAGAAGGCACTGATCTAGTCATTATTTGAAAATTATCATTTGGTTCATAATTTGTAGTTTGTAGATTATTTAATCATTATTTCAAAAGCATTACTTTTCAGTCCTTAGTATAATTCATTTTAGTCAAGCTTTATAGAGTAGAGATTATCAAGAGATTTGATGCTTTCCTCCAAGGATCATTTGAACCACCTTTGGAGGAACTTTGTTTTGTGTACGCAGTTGTGTGACATAGCAAATTTGATTGTTTAAGGTTAATTTAGGCCTACTAGCCTTGGCTTGATTAAGCCAAAATTGTATAGGTATCAAGTGGTGCATCATCATTATACCTTTCAATTAGCCAAAAGTGAATTCATCATTTTTGGGCACCAACAAATTGGCGACTATACTGGGGAGTTGTTCAAAAGAGCATTTTTGTATTTTACCCAGAAGCTCTAGTGATATATTTAAGACTCTACTGGGAGAAAATAACTCAAAATATAGTAAGTATTTTCTTTTTGATAAGAATGTGGTGACTCTATCTAATAAAATATTTCAGTCAGTGACTCTACTGAGGGAAAAGACTCAAAAGAGGATAAGAAGGTGGAGACTCCATTTATTCAAAAGTTCACTTAGTGACTCCAATGAGGGAGGAGATCCAGAAGGGAGATGAAATTTCATCTCATTATTGAAAGTTTATTACCATGCTTAAGAAAGGGTTCATAAGTATATTTATCCCTATTGACTTCATGCCTTTAGATCTTATAGAATTTACATGCAGTACAAATGAATGGTTTTCAAAATTTGCACACAAGGTTCTTAAATTCTATGAAAATTGTAACAAATCAACTTCTGATCATTTGGATGCTTTTTACACATTCCTTGATGATTATGAAATTAATAAAGAGGGTGATGCCATGAGGATGTTTTCCTTGTCATTAAGGGATAATGCAAAAGAATTATATCAAACATTACCTTCACAGTGTATTTCATCATGGAGGTAGTTTGAGCAATGGTTTCTTTATACGTTTCATGATGCCAGTGGTGAAGAAGATAACATGTTCTATGAATGGTATGAAGACCAAAGTTGCAGCATGGAATAGGATCCTTATATGTCTACACTTGATGCATTTTTTAGCTTGGAGAGATTTGAAGGGGAGTCTTCTACACATTCGTTGCTAAGAATGGTGAACATTCTTTGAGATATACCTTCAAACATTATGCCTTCACAAAAATAAATCATGAGAAATGTCAAAAAATTAGGAATCACATCATATGATCTTTCTGTAAAGTTCCTTGCACATATATTAGAAGAAGATGATGAAGACAGAAAAAGGGAGGCTTATGCTCAGATTGAACAAGGCCTTGTGCTTGAAGATTATCTTGGTGAGGAAGATGAGTGTACTAGTCATACAGAAGATAAAGAAGCATCCATTCTTGAGAACCATAATAATACTTGTGATGACATGGAGGAGAAAAATTCACATCAGATTGAAGAAGAATCTGTACGTAGTGAGATTTGTATGGAAATAGGTATCAATGACCATGATTATGAGGAAGAAGGTCTTCTCAGTACAGAAGAAATCTCATATTTACTAGACATGGAATATCAAAAATATGTTGAGAAGAGTGGTCAAATTTTTTTCTCAATACACCATGATAATAAAGTTGATGGATTAGTACATACTCAAGGGGTACTAGATGAAGAAGATGACAAATTTTAGGAATCAAATAATGGAGATGAAATAGAACAACATACAACACATGAACATGAAGAAGTTTCAGATGAAATATCTCATGGAGATATGTCCAAGTTATCTATATCCTTGAATCTATTATTTAAAGAATATTTTCTATGTAATCAAGTCCATCAACATCATGATAAATATAGTGGGCCTAGTGATCATTTTGAAGATGATGAAACTCAAAATATGTATGGGGAAGTGTATTCAAAAAGTGGGACATGCATTATCTCATCCTATGAGCAGAAGTTATATCAAACATGTAAAGATGAGATGGAATCAAACAGACATAATGAGGAGAATGTGTTGAATATTAGTTCTAAAAATTATCTGAGTATCCTATCTGATCAAATTCTTGGTAAGAATGAAGTTCTTCAATGTGAGTTATCTCCAAATCCTTTTTGTGAAGAGAAACATCTTGAGTATAGGGAAGATTGTGTACATAAAGGCATCCACACATAAGAGATTAATCTAGTTACTTGTAGGGTTGATCAAATGCATGGGGATCTTCTATTTAGAAAGGACTAGAGTGCACTTGCTGACTTTTCTAAGGGTAAACAAAAGTCAAAGCGTGTTAATAAAGCAATGAATATTTTCCATGAGAATGGTGGCATCGTATTAGGGAGATCCATAGTATTACATGATCAACATTATGTGTTCGATAGAGGAAAGAAGCAGTGTTCAATTTTTTTTGGGGCCTGGAGCCACCCAATTTCACTTTGCATCAGATTAAGTGTGGATACTTGGTCTGCTTCTCCAGATATAACTGGAATCTTGCTATGCTCACAAGGAGAATACGTCCCTAGAAAGAGCCACCGGTGCTGCCATAAATTTTGAGAATTTAGAAGTCTCAATCCATTATCAAGAAGCAAGTTTCTCCATACTAAAAAAATCAAAGGAAGGAAGCTTTATGACACAAATAAATAGAACTAACTAATCAAAGCCTTCAGAAAATGCTGGAATTTTGACCTGCTACAAAGATGATGTCAACAAAGGTTGAATATGGTCAAATTTTAAAAATCTAAAAATGACCCAGTTTGGGAAATCAAATTTCCTATCTTCTGCATAAATATTAGTTTTTCACAAGGTATTTTGGATTTTCGGCCAAGGCCAAATCCAAAAGTTAGGTAGTTATTTTTAGTTAGTTTATTATTTTTTCAAAATAATATGTAATAAGAGTTATGTCTTTTCACCTTAAAGAGGCATGAAAGCCACTCAAACACACACACACACACACACACACACACACACACACACACACACATATATATATATATAATGTAAAGAGATAAGACAATAAAATATAATACAATTTGACATATTTGGATAGTTTTGGATCTACAACTGCAACTATGAACTCTTATGTACCAGTTTTTCATCATCAATAAAGATAAGTGCCATTTTTTTATTGGTGGTTATAAGTTATATATTTTCAATTAGTCTTTCAGATATTCTATTTTATAGAGTGTTTCATTGTGTTAAATTCTCTGAATGTTATAACTCAAAATCAATATACAGTTTGAATATCAATTGAAAGATCTGCGAATCTTCCTTTGTTTTTTTCGGTCTCTTGAACAGAGTTAAATTTGATAAGATTAATTGTGTAATCTGGTTTGAGTTATATTTTGAGTGGAAGCCCTTGAGATGATAGTCTTGTCTTATTAAAGCAAGTTTTTTAAAACTGTCTCTGATTGTATGTAGGATTGAAAGTTTCCTGACTCTATAGCCCAAGTATTTAGAAGACACTAATCTAATCATTATTTGGAAATTGTCATTTGGTTCATACTTTGTAGTTTGTAGATTATTTAATCATTATTTCAAAAGCATTACTTTTCAGTCCTTAGTATAATCGATTTTAGTCAAGCTTTATAGAGTAGAGATTATTAGGAGATTTGTTGCTTTCCTCCAAGGATCATTCACCACCTTTGGAGGAACTTTGTTTTGTGTACGTAGTTGTGGGACATAGAAAATTTGATTATTTAAGGTTAATTTAGGCCTACCATGCTTGGCTTGAATAAGCCAAAATTGCAGAGGTATCAAGTGGTGCATCACCATTATACATGTTAGTTTTTGATTACGGTAAAAATAGGTTTTGAAGGGACCCCGAAACCCTTTAACAAAAAAGAAGAGAGATAGGCATGAAAACCATTATACATGTTAGTTTGTCAAAAATGAATCCATCATTTTTGGGCACCAATAGGTCATAAGGGTTGTTGTTGTGAAAAATGAAGGAACTTGTGAAATTATTTTTGAAGCCTTATGAAGGCATTGTGTTTAACTTGTTTTTTCTTGGTTTTCTCCTTTTGGGTACTTGGTCCACCTTCACCCCATATTTTGGGTTATTTGGAGACCCATTGTGAAGCCTTGGATGAGAGTTCTTTGTTTGATAATTTTTGATTATTTTGCTGGTTTTGGTTGAGCATAACCCATCTATCCTTGGTTCCCCAAGTTCAGGGGTGCTCTCATAGAGACCTAGGTTGGGAGGTGAGCTTCCATGGTCATAAGGAAAGATTTATTGCAGGTTCATTTGGAATTTGAAATCAAAAGATTCTTAGGAGTGAGGAAATTTTAAATGTGTGGATTATCAATGTTCTTTCCCATTTTGTAAAGTTGTATTTTAATTGAAAAAACTTATAAGATTTTAAAACTACCTTGTAAAGTGATGGTTCTTTGTGTAATGGGTTGGTCAATGGTTGTAATATATATATATAT
>MU226413.1:3300686-3312464 GCA_018584345.1 Thuja plicata
TATATATATATATATATCCTCCATGAAACCTGCACAAACAAAAGAAAAAACCTGGGTTGAAGAAGAACGAGAGAGAAGAAAAGAAGTGGATAAAAAAATATGGGTTTTCATTTGTAGTTGCATTTCATCTCTAACCCTAATTTAAAATTAGGGTTAGGGCTTAAATTTTAAGTCTATTTGGGTGGGATATTATTTTTAAATTATATCTGAGCTCTATCCATGTGAAATATTTAAGGGGATGCTAATAATATCTTCTTTAAAAAAAATTCTCTAATAAGGTGGTTTTGATGGTAATTTATTTTCCTCACTTTCCTTATTTAGGTGGGCTAACTTTTATTTAAGAATTATTGAAACATATGAAGGAAGATGTAGTTTTAAATGTAACACTTTGGGTTATTAGGTAGATGTTTTAATATAAGCATTAGATAGAAAATATATGTTAATTAATTAAATTAATAAGGCTATTTAAAGATAGATTATAAAGTGATATATATTACCCAGGCGAGAAATTTATTGGAAGTCCTAGGGTAATATAACCAAATAATTTAACAGGGTTATATTAGGAGAGATCTTTAATTAAAATTAATTAATGATACTATTCAGTAATTTTATTTAGATTGATAAAAATATTTAATTATTCTAAGTGGGAATGAATATTAATAGTGGGTTGTTAACAGAAGAATGAGTTAGGATAAAAGGTTTGAAGACACTCATGATATTGGTACAATTAAAATAAGACTATAATAATGGAAATTATATTATTATTTATAAATAGGTCATTCAATATAAAAGGGGGTAGATTATTTAATACAATGATCTTTAATAACTCATTATAATGAGACCTTGATTATCATTATAATATAATATTTTATTCATTTAAAATGTGGGACATGACATTTAATGGTTGTGGAAATTAATTTGATAAAAAGGGTCATTAAATTATTATACCATTCAAATTACTAGTTAGATTTATCTTTAGAAATTTAAAAGTGCAATCATTATAAAGGAAGACATGTTATTTATTACATTAATGTCATAGCAGAGATCTAATCCTCACAAATGAATAAAACCTTGCACTTCTAAGGGTGTGAATGGAATTATTATAGAATGGTAATTTAAGGATAATGATTGATCATGCAATCACTAAATGATATTAACAAATCTAACTTATTAAAGTATAACTAGTTAATTAATTCCATAATTAAACCTAGCTAAGGGTAGACACCCTAGCTCAAAACTTGATGGTTAGACTCAATCAAGGGATGTTGGCAAGTCGGTCACCAATTGTCATGATTCCCCTCGATCTTTCCATCAACTCTACCTAAGTACCACTTGGAATTAGATAAAATCAACTACGTCATAATCATTTTAGTGAACCTAGAAACACTTAAACCATTATAACGTGCAAACTTAGTTGATTTAACTTGTTTAGAAAAAAATATTTATTACTGTGTTTTTGGTTGTAAATTTTTGGCATGACACTCATGTCATCATACTTTCTTCTCAAGCTATCAACCTTTTCTTTATACATATTTGGATCTCCACCATAGACAATTTTCAACTTCTCCCACATCCATAAGAAGTATCCAAGTCTTAAATATCAATATACTCTGCATCTGAAAGAGTATTGGCATTAGCTTCCATATTAACTTAGTATGTTCATGCTTAACCTTTAATTAATATGAAGTTAGGGTTCCTGATGGGATGACATACCTAGTCTCCACATGATCCCAATAATGATCACCCAATATTTTAAGATAGAGCTTCATTCGACCGCACCATACTGATTAGTTCTCTCTTGTGAATTTAGGACCTTCCTTTCTCATCATCTTCAGATCTTTACCTAAATATGTTATGGTTAAATAAAACAAAGGACCAGCACTTTGATACCAATTGTTAGTCATAAGATCAGATTACTAAGAGGAGGATGTGAATTGGTAATGTACCAAATAAACCAACTTTTCAACCACTTAAACTGAAATCACCATTCACAAGATTAAAATTAATATCAACAAATGAAAATCATAAACATCTAAGTTCATCCACAAATTTTACACACAAATTTATCTCATTTAAACTAAAATTGGGAAAAACCATGGTCGGAATTAATACCCACTAAAATGATGTACTCATCTAAATTATTTCCTGTGAGGAGCTTAACCCTATTAGGAGTTTACAAATGCATTTTTAGGCACTACCCAATTAAGGGATTTACCTTAGGCCTATTTGTACTTTTACCCTATTAAGAGTAGCCTTGTTAGAGGACTTACAACATAGGCTAATGTGTCACTCTGTTCAAGGTTTTACAATAAAGAGTTGTTAGGGTCCACCATGTTAAGGGATTTCACCTATGGTAACTCTTAGGGAACAATAGAAAGAATGACAAGTAGAACAACATGACCTCTGCTTTATCGGATGCACTGAAGAAAAAATAATCTTCTCCACACACTTAAATTTTCCTTGGCTTGATCACAACTCGCACTTTCTGTGCCACACTTTCTTGACACACAATCAACAACAAAAACTTACAACTTCATCCATTATATAATGAACTTTTAATTCCACCACCTTAATCAAGCCCTAATTTAGAATTTCAAAACATCCCACTGAAATGCAATGCATGAAAAAACAAAATTAAATGTACCAACAATATTTCTAAGACCGGTTCATCCTAACCAATGACTTACATATAAAATTGTGTCAAGGAATCAAACACATTTTCACCAAAAAAAAAAATTCCTCTAGAATCTTCTCCACAAGATAGCATCGAGCAATGTGATGCCAAATCATCACCTCCAATCGTGAATACATGTCAGAAGGTCATGAATCACTTACCTTTATTCACTTCTGCATCAATATTGGTCACCGATCAAAGATTTATCAACTGTCGCTCAAGAACACAAACTCTTTATTCTGTTACTAATTTTGTCTCTACTCACCAATTCATTATCCTTCACACTAGTAACCCAAAGTATTTGTGATTGCAACTGTAGCATTTGGAAACTATTGAAAACCATATCTTGTGATCGTGCCACAAGATATATCATAGAAGTGACAAGACATTCAAATAAGATTAACACCAGTCATTAAATTTTCTAGCAGTTGTACTATTGTGTGTCAACTGATCACAACTCTTACACAAGATCTCTTTAGTAGTAGAGATCATGAATTAGACATCTAGAGATATACCCAAGTCTCATAAAAAGATAGAAACCGCTAAAATTCAATGAAACCCTTCATTCATCACAATTATGCTTGACAACATACTAAGAACACAAAGTGAATAGTTGACATCAATGACAATATAATATCTCATCACCCTTTAATCAAATCTGCATCCTGACATCTTCAAAACACACTTACCATCATAAATGCCAAAACATCCTTTATACTATGTATGGAGATGTTGCGTACTTACATACTATTTCTTTATTTATTTATGAGTCTATGACCTATTGGACCTCCATTTCTTATGTGACCAAGTGTTATGCATGGTCACTTATGCTTCTTTCTTAAATAAAAAAATTTGGAATTGTTTATATTTCATTCATATCAAAATAATCAAAATTTTAGAAAGATCTTACAAATACATTTTAGAATATTTTATATGGTTGTTTGTTATGAACTCATTTTCTAGGTCAGATTTGCATCTTTGGTTTTTTTTTTCTTATTCTTTTGCCAAAGGCACGTTGTGTTAAGAGAGTTGGGACCATAGATCCAGATTAGCACAAGTACTGCCTTGAAGAAATAGCTACATGAACTCTTTCATGTACAACTCTACTTTATCTTATACTAGGGGAGAGGGGCCAATAGTTGTACATGATCCAATAGTTGTAAACCCACTTGTGAATATATTATCCAGTCTTTCCACACATTAATACTATATATTGTTAATAATTAATCTACATGTAAATTAAAAAATTATCAAATGTTTTTCAAAATGGACCAATACTTGAACTACATTAGAACTTATAAATACTAATATATTGAAAGCAAATAAATAAACTCATTAACAAGTGCGATAAATAAATTGTTGTTTCAAATAAAATATCACAGCTATCCACTATAAGAGAGACATTTAGAAAATAATATGCTCACTTAATAAAATAAGATTCTCACTTAGACAAGTATTGTTTTGATTAATAAGCAAAAATAAATTTTGAAGGGACCCAAAACCCCTTATAAACCATTACATCATACAAATAAATATTAAAGACCACAAAAAGAAAGTAGGAAAAAAGGAAAAAAAAGACATACAAAGAGGCCGCAAAATTAACAACATAAAAAATAGAGAAAAATCCAACAAGAAAGAAACCACTCAGCTGAAAAATGAACTCAGACACCTTCTAAAGCAGAATGACCCATCAGGGTCTCATCCATTTTTTCTTGAATTTACTCCATCCTGCCAATGTTGGTCTTGATTTCATTGATACTAGTGTTTTAATTAGGAGACATCTTCTTGGTGCTAGCCCTTGTCCTCATGCTTAGCCCACCCTCCTCAGCCTATGCCTAATCCCCTTGCTCTCCATCTTTGCAAAAACTTGTTAGAAACTAAGTTTTTCATTGCACCAAAAGATCGACTGTCAATATCCAATGCAACCACTAGACTTATAGAAGACACAAGAGGCTATTAAACCATTTCATGAATCTCGTGAGGGACATTGATGCACTACCAACAATCCCCCTCCTAGACTTACTCACTGTGACCTACGTGGATTCAAACCTGTGACCAAGCTCTGATACCACTTGTTAGAAGCTAGGTTTTTCATTGCACCAAAATTTTGACCTATCAATGCCCAATACCACCACTAAACTTATAGAAGAAACAAGAGGTTGTTAAACCATGCCACGAATCTCACAAGGGATGCTGGTACACTTCCAACAAAACCCTTATCCAACACTTTAACCAGGGATTTAAGATTGGTGTTAGAAGCCTTCATGATATCTTGGTTGTCCTAGAGGATCACATAGATGGTTTTTTTTTCCAATTTGTCCACTTGGCTATTGATGACCTCCAGACCATTCCTCTTCTCTTGAGGCTAAATAATCCTAGAGTTACTACTCCACCTATCCATCTTCTCTTGTAGCTCATTATGCTTCATCTCCAGCTTATGATATTTTAGGTTGAGCTTTTTCATTTCTGGAAAGGACCACTTATTAAATCTGAAGGAATAAAGGGCCTCTAGTTTTGAAATTTGTAAAGAACCAATGGTAATCTCTTCTCTGTCATTGAAGTCATAAAAAACTAGCTCAATTGAGGACTCCCTTACTTGCTGGTCACTAATATCTTCCATATCTTCCTCTATTTCCTCCACATTCTCATGAGATAGCAGAACATCATACCTAGTGCTCGCCACAAAGTTATGAAAAGTGGACACTTTGCCAATCTTGTCATTCCCATAATTACCAGAATTATCCATAACAACAATTTGAACGACCATGTCAACTAATTCCTCCAAATTTTTAGAATCATGGGTTAGATTCTTACCAAAAATACCTTCAGTGTTGGGAGGACCATTATTAACAAGTTTTGAAATGACATTATCATCTATCACCATGGACCAATGACAATTTCTAAATAATGATTAGATCAGTGCCTTCTAAATACTTGGGCTATAGAGTCAGAAAAATTTGAATCCTACATACGATCGGAGACAATTTTTAAAAATTTTCTTTAATAAGACAAGACTATCATCTAAAGGGCTTCCACTCAAAATATAACTCAAACTAGATTACACAGTTACTCTTATCGAATTTAACTCTGTTCAAGAGATCGACAAAAAAAGGAAGATTCACAGATCTTTCAGTTGATATTCAAACTGTATATTGATTTTGAGTTATAACATTTATGGAATTTAACACAATGAAACATTCTATAAAATAGAATATCTGAAAAACTAGTTGAAAATATATAACTTATAACCACAAATAAAAAAATGGCACTTATCTTTATTGATTTTGAAAAATTGGTACATAAGAGTTCATAGTTGTAGTTGTAGATCCAAAACTATCCAAATATGTGAAATTGTATTATATTGTATTGTCTTGTCTCTTTAAATTATGTATATATGTGTTTGAGTGGCTTTCACACCTCTTTAGGGTGAAAAGACATAACTCTTATTACAAATTATTAGAAAAAAACAATAAACTAACTAAAAATAACTACCTAACTTTCAGATTTTGCCCTGGCCACAAATCAAAAACACCTTGTGAAAAGCTAATATTTCTACTAGAAATAGAAAATTTGATTTCTTGAACTGGGTCATTTTTAGATTTTTAAAATTCAACCATCTTCAGTCTGTGTCGATATCATCTTTGTAGAAGGTCAAAATTCCAGCATTTTCTAAAGGCTTCAATTAGTTAGTTCTATTTATTTGTGTCATAAAGCTTCCTTCCTTTGATTTTTTTAGTATGGAGAAAATTTATTCTTGATTATGGATTGGGACTTCTACATTATCAAAATTTAAAGTACCACCAGAATGTCCCTTCCTTCCTCAACTATTAGCAATGACATGCCAAGGATCCCTGTGCTGGTACTGGCCACCAAGCAACGCTCCATAGTGGCCATTGGAACTATGTAGTCTGCTCCATCGAGAAGTAGGGCATTATAACACCCACCAAAATCTGCAGATACCCTACGGCTAACTTGCATGATTTGTCTAAAATAGTGTCATAATTATAATAGTTAGGGAAGCAGTCCATCAATTCGGCCTCATCCAAGATGAAAAATCCTTCAAAATGAAATGATGATAGGTGAATAGACAAATCATCACACCTACTACTACAATGGCCATGGTGGCTGTCCGCAAAACTTTGGCAATAACCACCCGGCTTGAGATGCATAACAGCTTTGTCTACAAAATCATATGCTTTGACCATGACATATTGATCTTCCACTTTAGGTAACACAGAGAAACAAAATGAATCTGACAAATTAGAAATGTGAACACAATCCATTTCTATGAAGCCATAAATGATTTTTTTAGTCCTCCTATCTAAAATTTCATGCAACCTCTGTAAATGATGGTTGGTGAAACAAGGAATGCCAATTTGAGCAACTGCCAGCGATCCAAAGAAATTTCCCATGAGAGAAGCATAATGGAGGGGTAACCCTTGCATGAAGTCGGCGGAGAAGCCAATGATAAAACTATGCATAGAATACATTCTATGCACATCAATACTGGCCTTCAAAAATCCCATCGACCTAATGTTTCCCATCTCTTCTGTTTCCTCTGCCAAAACCATTTGGTTTCTGTCGACAACCATAGTGTGCAACTTCCTAGTCTTATTACCCCAATAACCCCTTCTTACTAGAATAATAGACAATTTGGCCAAGATCAAAACCCCAAGAATCGTCGTAGCAATCTCCTTGCTGCATTTGATGCCTAGTCTAACATGGACATTGCAGTCACAAGAAACTTCACCAGTATCCACATGGATGGGTTAGTTGATTTTGAGTGACCCAAATCCAAAAACTTCACTCCCAGTCACTTGGTACTTAATTGGTAAAGTACCAAAAAAATCAAAAACACCCAAAGCCACATTAATCTTCAGCACCTCCCTGGGCGCCTCCACACCGTATTTTATATTGGGGTAATTTCATTAGGAGATGCAATGAGTGAACTAATCGACTGATTATTCCCAGTGATCTCCAAAGCAGGTTGCACAAGAAAAATTGTAAGGAACGGTGACTGTGCAAACTTATTAAGCACCGAATCCTGTGTAGGGACTGCCAAATAATGGGGACTGCTCATAAGCCAAGAGACATGGGTTAAAACATATGTGTTAGATGTCAATTTTTACCTTTGAATAGAATTAGAAAGATATTGTTGAGAGATTGAGTCTGATTCTATTGTTGTAAACATATTCTACTCGGTGTTCACCACCATAAGCTTGGATCGCTCTGCCTCCTTTTGTGCCACCTTCTTTTGCTCCACCACCTTGGAGAACTCTGCTCCATAAGAAAGGTGAGTGATGGCCACATCATCCAGCACCAGGCTATCCTTGACGAGGGCTGAGACATAAGAAAGGTGATTGATGAAAGACAACACCTTCTTGTCATACTCAAGCTATTTTACAATGCTCTTCTCCTCGGCGTCTATAACCTCGACTACACTAGGACAGATGGTCCTTTCATTATTTGATGAAATTCCATTGAACCTTGCATCTCACATCTTCTCGAGCATGGTATTCAACACAGGCACAAAGCTCGCAAACCTCCTCTTCTTATTCCTCAATGAACTATCCCACTTTTCATTGAACAAAATAGAGAATTTCCTCTTTAACCCCATTGTAAGACAAACCACTTCAGCTGCCCCAGAGGACAGGGAAATAAGAAGAATTTCAAACTCCGCATATGGATAATTAATTCCAATCCCAGTCGAGGCATCTAAGTGCTCGACATTCACCACAGGAATGTCATTAGTTTCCATTTCTTCAATATGTTCAAATTCAAACCCCTCTGCTAATTTTATTTCTTCGAGGTCCATAATAGATTCAACTTAAGTCTCATTCGTGTGAGTGTATGATTTTAAATGATTAGGACAGTTCCTCTCAATATGACCCCGCTCTTTACATTGATAGCATGTATTTTTCAAATCGCCAGCTTTACAGTCTCTAGCCCAATGACCATTATTTCCACAGTTAAAACACCTTCCAAAACGAGGAGATGGTGATGAAATATTTTTCTTCTTTTCAGACTTGCTTCTCTCATGCCTCTCCCTTTTCTTTTCACCTCTCCAATGATTCCGTTCAACACAAGTAGCTAGATTATTCTCATTTTTTCATCCATCCCACCAATGTACATGGCGTTTCATTTCAGCCTTCACTTGCACAAGATTATTCTCTCTCGAATCTAAATGGCCACGAAATTATTCAATGACTAAATCAGCTACAACATTGTTCTTCTCTTTTGTCCATCCATCCCACCGATGGACACGACGCCTTGGCACCATCTCCGCTCAATACTTCACCATAGCTCTGATACCAATTGTAAATGTATAAACAAGCAGAGAAATGAAATGAAACATAAAACAAGGAAGACAAAACAAGAACATGATTTATCTTGGTTCAGCAAATTGCCTACGTCCACACTTGAAGCAGGGAATCACTTATATTAATCTGACCAACAATACAATGATACTATCCAACCATTCAATACATGACTACTCATAGTCATTTAAAGAGACGGGAGAAACTGAACGGTCACGTGACCGTTGGGCTTCATATCCCAACATTATGGACTCGTCATGATCTAATTTTAAATATAAAAGGTCTAATGAAATTAAAATATATATGCTACAAGATTAATTAGAGTTATTTCTGAAAAAATAACAGCTTATATTTTTTTTTAGTTTGAAGATTATGTGGGTGTCTATATGGTCTTGATAGAAATTATTTCTTCAGCTACAAAATAATTCTACCACTTGTCAATTATCTGATATTTTTCAAATCCCACTAAATAAATATTTTACTATTATGTATTTGATTATTCTGTTCTATTAAAAATGCAAAATAAAAAATTAAATGACTGCAAGTTTTCATAATTATTTGAACTTCAATTTGACTATAAATTCATAGAATGACCCACTTCAAAATTAATCTTTTATTTAAGAAGCTTCTGTCCATAAGGCCCCACCTTAATTAAACTAACTTCTCTAGCTGTTTTACATCATTCTTTTCTAGGCTCAGTAAAAGACTTAAACTGACTATTTATTTATTAATGATAATATAGAAAATTACACACTAATTTTAAAACATTAAATCCAAGAGAATTAAGAGCAGATATAAGAGAACTACAAATTTGCTACCATAAAAAGTGCAAAACTAAGGCAGCCTGTATCATCCATAACTACAGGAGCATAACTACTATAGCTTCTATAAATCTTTTGGCATTTACTTCAACTTGTGTAACAGTACAAATGGTCACTCCCATCACCACGAATCCCAGGGAGTTCAACATGAGGCTCAGATTCATTCTTACAACTGAGATGTTTCCAATTATGGAAAACCTAAAGAGTTTCTGAGAAGAGAACATGTTGATTTGAAGATGAATATCCTACCTAGTGTCTGTGAGATGAACCCGACCATAACAGGAAAGTGAAGACCAGTTAATCTAGATGCCTATTAATATGGCATACTATTTAATGAACAACAAGTACAGGTGCTCCCCTATAATCTTTGTGAAGAAACCATCAAACCTAGCATACAGAAGAAATTGAAAATTTGAATATCACTTTAATACAGAAGAAGCAAATTACAAAGCTCTCAATTTAATACTATTAATAATGTTTAATGATCTTGAAGATTCATTACCTTTTTCTTCGGAACATATCCAAACATCTCACTATTTATTACCTTTTTCTGAAACATAACTCTACCATCTCACTCTTTATTACTTTTTCTGAAACATAAATCATGATAAAACACAACGAATAAAAAGTAAAAATGTTGTAATGGAAGAACAAAAATGGTTGAAATGCTCACTGAATTTGACCGGATCCTCAAACACGAAAATCACATAGTTCTCCCATGAAAATTAAAATCTAATCTCATCAATATCTAATGATGAGATTATTTATTTATTTGTTCAAACTTTGTAACAATTAATGTGAGATCCCATGAAAGTCCAAAGAGAGAATGATTTATTAATTCCTAGGCTCCGAAGTAGAATAGTCCATTGGTAGAATTGTTGTTCTAACAGATTTTATAGCAGATACAACTCCATACGGTGTACAAAAAGAAAGGCTCAGCCTCACAACAACAAGACCACGTATACTTGTCCCTTCCCCATTTCTGCACTTATCTATTCTATGCTTAATCATGTTACTATTTATAGTTGAAGCAGCCCATTTATTTATTTGTTTATTTATAAAATGATGAGCCTTTATCTAAACAAATAAAGCTCGTTACTAGCGATGTAAAACTGACAATGAAAATAAATAAATAAAATTGGAATGGGCTTTCACATGCCTGCGATGGTACCTCCAAAGCTTCAGATTTGGATTTTGCACTACTGCTCTTTTCTAAGTCTAATAAATTTAGGTGAAACATTATAATGAGCCTATAAATCAATAAAAAAATTGAATACTAGATATCTAATTTATTTAAGAGTGCATACAACAAATATCTAGATTGCTATATCTGTCTCTTTTGTAATAATCTATTGGACTGCTCAATTTGGCTGAAGAATCTCACACTGTATTCTCTCAGCATATTCATTATAGTGCACATAAAGACATGTTTCACTATAGAATATATGAGGAATATTTGAGTATTCTTAATAAATATATTAAGATAATAATCTAAGCATGAGAAAATATTTTGAAACTTCTTGTAAATAGTTATTTTTTTGGTAGATTTAATTGTAAATAAGATTTAACTGCTAATTCTTATACAAATTTAATAATTAGTGTGTGTGTAAATAGGTATCTGTCAGAATCAACACAAACACTCAATAGGTCATTGCATTAGTTCAAATGGTTAGATAAAACGTTTAAAATCACTAATATCGGCCTATCACCTTCTAACTAGAAAGTGTAATTAGTAACATATCAGCCCTCAGAATATGCTACAAACCAGTGACGAATAAAACCTAGCATGAAGGATTTTTATTTAAAAACAAGCTAAAAGACATGAAAAACAAGTATTATAGCTCTAGCATGTGAATGTTTAACAATGAAAAAGCATGGAATAAGAAGTGCAATATAATTCTAAGAGTAATCCAACAGCATAACAATGTATTTTTGATCTAGGGTGAAGGCTTATTTGCTCTCAAAA
>MU226413.1:3326424-3341168 GCA_018584345.1 Thuja plicata
GATGCAACAAGCTTCGGATGGTCATAGAAAACCTAACCCTAAAGTTACAAGAGAGACAAAAAAGAGAGAGAAGAAGCGGTGAAAGGACCAAGTCAAACAGATATTAACAGATATTTCTTGTTCTTCTTCTGATCTGGCGACTGCAATCAGATTTGTAGATGGTAGCTGATAGTATTTATGTTGAATCTGGATAGGTGTGCTTGCCTACTCACCTACATCTCCTTTTACAATAACTGTCCCTCTTGTCTTGAACAGTGTAGTGCCAAGTGTTCACCTTATTCATTGTCCAAGACTTCTCCTTCTACTACAGACTTCTTTTTCTTGGGTGTATTCATCACTTCCCCAGCTTTCACTTCATCATCTGGTGGCCACTTGAAGTCTTGAGTACTCTGTACTTGCACCTGTGGAATATCAGCCATAGCTCCACTAATACTTGTAACACGCTGAATCTCCTTTTCCTTACCGATATTGAAACAAATCTAATCAGAGATCAGCTGACCAACCTATGCACAATTTCTTGAAATCTAGAATTCTCTGATTAATTTTGGAAATACTGCAACTGAGCAAAATACCTCTCTTTCTGAAAACTTAGCAACCTGGGCTCTGAAATCTAAAAACATGGTGAATGCAAATGAATGCACCATGAACTCCTGATGGCCATCATTCAGAGTACATAGCCCATAATTCGGAAACATCAGTTCTGTCATAAAGTCAACATGCTGTGAATTTGAACAAAAATCTAGCCGTAGCTTCTGAGCTTGATAGGAAATCAAATTTTGAAAATGAATCCTCGGAGCAATCCAACTGCATTCAAAAGAGCTGACATGTCACACTGTGATTCATTGAATGCCTTACATCTCAGCTACTCCTTTTGCATAGTAATCAAAATGCAAGCCTATGATTGGTCGCCGAACAATTCATATTGTCACATTAGAAAACTGCCGCCACTTTTCTTTTTTTAAATTTTAGGATCAGGCGACTGCACGACTGCATTAAGTCTCTTTGTCGCAGGCTTTTGTCACTAACCATGGTTTCTTCTCAAGACTTGGCGACAATGTTCCTTCTTACCCTTGGCCAACTTGAGTCACGATCTAGTGATCAGGCAACATGACTGAAATCAAAGTTGCACACAGTTAACATTAACTCACCATTCATTCCCAGACCTTGCGACTAACTGTCTTGCTTAACTGTCACGGTGATCTCCCATTCGCTGAATGTTTAAGCTCTATTTCCAGACTACGCGACAATGCCTAGTCACCCAGTCACTGGATATAAGTTCTGAGCATTTAATCTTACCCTAACAGGTCTTACGTGCCCCTTTTCCACTTCTGACAACTTCGCGATAGACCTTAATCCCCAAGTCGGCAGGACTTTTTCCTTAGGGCACCTTTCTTCTCAGACTTCACGACCACCGTTGGATCTTCTGATCTTTTCATCTGACGGATGGCACTTAATCACTAGATGTTTGAGCATACCCTTAAATCTTTCCCAGACCTCGCGATTGAAAGGAAAGCGCCCTTAGTCTCGTTGTCGCTGAATGCTCTTTTTCCTTCTGGTGACCACCCGACAATCTTTTAACATCCATCCGCTTTGTAACACATGTCGCACAGTCATTGGTTCATTCATTGCGTACTGGAGAACTGAGTCATCATCCTATTCTAGCGACATCCTGACTAAGCATTACTACAGACCACAAATGGTTAGTCACGAAGTCTGGGTTAGAATCTCTTAACCGCTGTCTCATTACGAGATCACGCGACTGAAGGCATGACTTAACTGTTAGCTTTGGTTGATCTGGCGATAACGTGACACAAGGTAATCGCGAAGTCTGAAGACACTTTCATAACTATTGAGACCTTCTCACGATCACCCGACTAAACAGTGGGTCCCATCTTCATAAAGCCTTATGACATAACTATCCCGCGACTACCCGACTAGAAGAAATCGCCAAGTCTCAGAACACTGAAGGAATATTTTGATTCATTACGCAACCACGCGACATAAGGGAAACGCAAAGTCGGGGAGACATATGGAATATTCGCTCAGGGTAACGCGACGAGGTGACCAATTGAAACACATGCCTTAAGTGAAAGGAAAAAGTAACAGCAAAATAGAAGCGCCAAGGCATAGGGTTTGAACTCATCGTTTAACACTGGAAGACTAAGGGTTTTCAGGGTTTTTCGCAAATTTGAGCAAGGTTTTAGGCTTGAAAACCTGAAAACATGACAGAGGTAAAGCCAGACTAAACAAGAGGTAAACTAAAATGGATACGCCAGAAGCACAGAGAACAGGACAAGGAACCAGGACAACTTAATCCATTCAAAACATAACAAATCCATATTTCAAAACCTCTCTCTCTCTTCTTTTATCTCTGATTGATCTTTGGTACCGAAAATCGGTAACAACATGCTCATCTCATAAATCATACTTTTGGACAGAAAGTAAGAGCTTTTCATATGGTAGCATATGCGACATCACAACCTTGTTTGTTATTAATGTGTGTGGTAAAATGTGCAACTAGAATCTGCAACCAAACACTTCAATAAACCATTACATCAAAAGGGGTTAGCAAAACATAAGATTCAAAGAATGATAAAAACCCTTAGAAATCGGCTTATTGCTTCCTAGTTGAAGTGATTGTGATTCTCATGTTTGTCCATCAGATTAGACATAGAGAAATTAGTGACTTGACTACTCCAAAATGGAAGATTCAATGCAATACGGAGCAAGATGCATAGACTTGCATGCTTTGCTCTTGGAAGCTTGAAAATGAGAATGCATAAACTATTAAATGAAATGCATAGCATCTATGATAAATGAAGCTAGGATGCAAGATTTAAACTAGAAATGGGAATAACAATGCATCTAAAGTAAGCCATGAGATGAGAACTAGAATTCCATTAAACTAAGAAATGAAACTAAACAATGCAAAAATGCAAGAAACTAGCATGAGGGTAAATAAACTATGAATGCACTATGAATTCTAAGATGAAAATAGAATTATAACTCTACTCCAAATCTTCTTGTTATCTACTAGCATGTCTCTCAAAAATCTATTAAGTCTAGCAAATCTATCAAGTCTAGAAAATCTATCAAGTCTAGCAAATCTAGAAAATCTAGCCATAAGAAAAGGGAGCTATCCCTTTTATAAGAGATTCCAAAGAATGAGTGGTTGAGATTAAGAGGCAAAAGAATTTGATGAATGGTGGAGATGCAATTCCTCTCAATCCATGTGAGATGATAAAGTGGTTTTGATTGGCCAACTTATGAGGAGAATAAGACAAGATTGGTATTTTCCTCTCTTTTATTTGTTTTATTTGATTTTTGAGTGCACACCCATGTGTGAATGGGTTCACTTTTTGAGACCTAGGACTTTTTGGTTTTATCCCAATGTTTATGCTTTTTGGGTTTAGGCTTTGATGTTTGATGATTTGATTCAACAAGTCAAGATTTAAATTATGTAAGCAAGTTTGATTAAATTCTTAATAATTTAGAGTTTAGCGATAATGTCTTAGATTTAGGATTTATTAAGACCAAATATTTGAGAAAAGGGGGTCATGGGTTCACTAGACCATTTTTGGGTGATTACATTTGCCCCTCTTTGACTAATGTGTGATCGATCTGGGAACACATTGGGTCAAAGAACATTTTGAAGATTGATTGAATCTAGAAATAGCTTGATGTGAAGTGATGAAACTATCCCATAGATCATAAACAAAATCCAGACTTGATTGATCGAAGATCGATTGAAGATTTGAAGATATCAGCCCCAGACTTGATTGAGTGAAGACTGATAAAGAGATCTAAATATATCAGCTCTAGACTTGATTGAGTAAAGATTGATAGAAGAGTCCAAGCATTCAATTTGATGTGAAGCGATGAAACTGGATGTCTACCCTCCCAGCAAATTTCTTGGTTTAATATTAAGTTTTGAAATGATGAACCAACCTAATGTGGTGTGATGAGACACATTTCCATTCAGTTGATTGATTGGGATAATTGACTTGATATGGATCTTGATGAAGCCAATTCCCAGATTGAGGCGAGTTCTCAGATTGATATGGTGTGATGAATCTGATATGCCCCTAGAGCTTGAGTTTTGATGCGCAGTGAATTTAAGTCAGAGCCTGATGCCCTTAGAGATTGAACTTGTTGATGTGAATCAAATTGTTGATATAATGGTATTTCCCCCTTGGGAATGAAATCAAAATGAGGGGAGGTACAAGCCTGATAGATCAAAAAAACATTGAGATATTATATACGAGCCTGCTTTAAGGTCATGGTTGACCAAGTTTGACCAAAATAGATTGAAGAGGGAAGTGCGTAGGAAATATGATCAAAAGGAATCTCAAATCAGAATCTTATGAGGAAAGCGTTAACAATCAACTGTATTTATGACAAATAGGTTATTTTGCATTTTTGAGGATCAAAACATTGTCAGATTTCAATTTTGGTCCCGAAAATGGATTTAGAGTGTTCCAATTAGCCAGGGGTGCAATTTTCACATCAATAGGAGCAATTTGAATATTAGGTCAAAATTGCTATATAAGGCCCGGAGGGGTCATTTTCAAATCATTTTCACTATTCATCTTTAGAGTTTTCGAGAAGCTTCTTTGAGCGAAAATGGTGGTCCTGACCTCTACTCATGGTTTTGAGCGCATGCGAAGGCATGGATGACCCAGAGATTACCTAGCACCTGTAAGTAGTCGATAAACTTCATCTTTGCATGTGAATTTTGCCTTTTTTGTCAAATATTTATTATTTTTGTGCATTTTTACCAACTTCCCGCGGTTTGTCGTATGGCCTTACGGAAGAGCTCATACGACAAATGGCTAAAATCTCTTTTTTTGTCTGGGGCCATTAGAGTTTTTGTACAGGACTTGCCCTCCTGTCACACGACAATATTCAAACTTTCCCATTTTGTCATCTGATAGTACCACTTTTGTCATATGAACCTTGTGGCTAGTTTTGGTCTTTCTGTCTTTTGTCATATGAGAACAAAGATATTTTTCTCCTAATTTTATCATCCTGTTGTGTGTTCATCTTTCTTAGTACTCTGTTTGCGAGCTTTGCAGATGACATTGTAGTGATTGCACTTTGATTTGATGTCGATACTAATGTCATTTCTATTGCTTATCTATATGTAGGTGCAGTTGCCTGACATTTAGTTCAGATCTATGTATCCAGCTACAATGCAGTTAGTTCGCGACCTGTCTGATGATCAAAGAGAACATGTTCGAGCTTGTGGCCTTTCATGGTTGTTACAGATGCCTGATATTCAGGTGAACCATGGGATGTTGATTGTGTTAGTAGAGAGATTCCACAGTGGGGATAATACTTTTCACTTGTTAATGGGAGAGATGACCATCACTCCTGAGGACATCTACAAGATTTTGCGGATCCCTTTTTTCTGGTGTGCATGTGGGGTATGATTCCACACCTTTAGTTGGAGTGTGGGTGTTAGCCCAAGTCTTTCATGATCCTTTGATTATAGATCAATCCATCTCCTGGGATACTTTGGTAGAGACTTATGGAGAGAAGTGGCCTCTGGAGTGTGTACTTGCTCGATTCATTGGTTGTTTCCTTATGCCACAGTAGGTGCCATCGTATTCACAGTATTTGGCATGATCTGAGGGAGCAGGCCCTCCACCTCAGACAGATGTTCCTCCATACCCACCACTTGATGGTGATGAGGGAGGAAGTGAGACTTGATTTCCCTTCTTCCATCTTATCCCATTCTGATTTTTGAAATCCATTGGATTATATATGATTCATTTGCACCGAAGGTGCACATTTTTTCTTGATTTTTATGAGAGCTCATCTTTTTGTATACTGAGATCTTTTGACATATATATATATATATATATATATATATATATATATATATATATATATATATATATATATGATGATCCTTTTGGTGCTCAATATGTTATCTTGTCTTTATCTCTGGTCATATATCTTTTTTTTGTATGATCTATTGATGTTATATGCTTTCTGTAGCTTATATCATAAGTGATAATCCTAACTCATGCATGTTTTGTTTGTGTTGACCATACGGTACGCTCTTGTTCTTTTCATTAACCTTTGTGCATAGCAGATGAAATGCAATTGATTGTGTCAGTGGAGGATTATAAGATTAATTGGTTATAGGGATAGCTCTGTGTTTAGATGATAGGATGAAGTAGGCTATGATGCTATTATGCAAGCCTAAAATGCAACCTACGACATGAGTCAAGTCACCAATTTTTATAGTCATAATATTTTCATCATTTGGACATTTGGGGCACCGGAGTCAGTACAACCCTTACTAGTGCCTTAGGAGCTATAAAGATGTGAATATGACCCTTTATCAAATAAATGTGAGAAATGAATGTAAGCAACTAGGCACAAGCGCCGAGATGACCTGAACACTGTTTCTAGTTTTGATATAACAACAGTACACCAGCATCAAGGCATTCAGGGCCAAGATAACAATGAGTGCGTTGTTGTCGAAACAAGAAGAATAACAGACAAGGAGATAGTACCAACCTCACCTTATGGTGCAAGAGAGTAGGATCGAGCGATGTGTGGCTTATCCACCTGAATGCGGAAGCTCTTACCACATACACCCTATTGTCTTGACATAAGGATCATTGGAACTACACCAACAAGAAGCAATCAAAGAAAACATAAGAAATCATTGATAACAGACAATAGACAAGAAAATTATTAGAAATCATTTAGTCTGTTTAACTTCTTGATGAGGTGAGTGTATAAGGAACACTATCATGTGTGTTATTGCGTGTGTTATCCGAAGTTGTGTTTACAAACATAGGTTTTGTCCAAAGGGGAAGTGTTCAGAAACGTTGTTGATTAAATTGTTGAAAAACACTAGCGTGTTAGTGGCAAACTATCCAGAGGAAAGACCAATTGTGGGGGCTTAACAGGTTGACTGACATAACATTGGAACAACAGGAAGCCTATGCAAGACCTAAAGATGGCTTCAATCAATGAAGCAAGGAGTAATTTGATACGATAGCTCAGAGGAGTATAGAGATCATCCCACAGATGAGATGAGCCAAGATATAGGTTGATAGATGGAGTGCTGAGTTTACAAGTGGCACTTGTTGCCAGGTTTTCACCACTTGGAAGAGATTCTATTTTTTCTACCAGGGTGCCTGTTTCCAGGTTTTCACTAAGGCACTTTTTTCTTGATTTTCAATTTTTTGTATTTTTCCATTTTTTTATTTTTTTTATTTTTTTATTTTTTATTTTTTTTTATTGACTCATCAAGGTGCCTGTTTTGCCAGGTTTTCACCAAGATAGTCATTTTTTTAGGACATTTTCCAAAATGTTTTTGACTTTTTATGCTTTCTTGTTGTTTTTGATATTTTTCAGGATCATATATATATATATACATGCTGAGCTGACTAGTGAGAATGCTCAAGCATAGAACTTCTTCAGGTGGAGAGTATTGATGGGATCAGTAAAGGTATCCCCTTCTAGAGTTGATAGCCAATAGGCCCCAGAGCCGAATGTTGTAGTTATCACAAAGGGACCCATCCAGTTGGGTTCAAACTTCCCTTTTTTTTCACAATGCTGTTGATTTTTGGGATTCTCTTTGAGCACAAGGTCCTCGACTTGAAATTCTCTAGGTCTCACTTTTTTGTTGTAGGCTTGAGACATTCTCTTCTGATAGACCCTCAGATGGTCAATTTTTTCTTTTCTACGCTTGTCGAGTAGTTCTAGCTCTTGGATTTGGGAAATCCAGTATTCTTCATCTGTGATGAGTCCATCTAGGTTCACTCAAAGTGAAGGTATTTCTACTTCAATGGGTAATACAGCTTCTGTGCCATATACCAAAGAAAATGGCATTACCCTGTAGGTGTTCTAATACTTGTTCTATAACCCCATAAGGCTGAATTGAGTTGAAGATGCCAATCCTTGCCAATATTGCTCACTGTTTAGTGTAGGATCTTCAATATGTTCTTATTAGAGGCCTCAGCCTATCTATTCCCTTGAGGATAGTAAGTAGAAGAATAGTGTTGGGTAATTTTGAACTTGTCACAAACTTCATCCATGTCTTTATTCTTAATTTGTCCCCCATTGTCTGTCATAATGGATGAGGGTATACCGTACCTGCAGGTGATATAGTTGAGAATAAACATGGATACTTGTTTACTCGTAGCTTTTATCAAAGGTACTGATTCAACCCATTTTCAGAAGTATTTCGTGGCTGTGATGATGAGTTTGTGTCCACCTGAAGATGATAGATAGATTTGCCTGATCAGGTCAAAGGCCCATTGTTGAAATGGCTAGTGAGTAATAAAAGGTAATAGCTCACGTGTAGGAGCATGAATCAAATGGCCATGAGTTTGGCACTTCTTTCATGTTTTAGTGAACTGTATGGCATCTTTTTCCATAGAGGGCCAGTAATACCCTTCTCAGAGGAGTTTCTTAGATAACAAAAGACCATTCAAATGAGACCCACAAACACCTTCATGGACTTCCTCTAGTGTGCATTTGGGCTCATCGTGTTCTAGACACCTAAGGAGAGTAACGTCAAGACCTCTTCTATATAGGTCATTAGCCATGATTAGGTAATACGATGCATTCCTTATATGGCTTCTTTTTTCATTTCTTGATAGGTTAGTTGGCAAAGTTTGGTTCTAGGGGTAAGAGTATATATGCGTGAATCAGGAAGAGTCAGTACCTATTAGGGAGAACATGACTCAGGATTCTTGGGAATCATAGGTGGGAAAGAGGATTTCTTCCACCAGGAAGTCATAACGAGCATGGTGTTCTTCAAGTTACAGCATGGAGGCCAAGGTGGCCATAGTATCAGCTACTTTTTTGGCTTCTCTTGGTATCTGTTGGAAAGGAACAAATACAAATTATTTCTTGAGAGAGTCAACCATCCATTTATATGGAAAAAATTTATCATCCTTTGTCTGATATTGATCGTTGACCTGATTGATTACCATTTGTGAGTTACCATAAATATGTAGTTTAGTGATTTTCCATTTGATAGCCATCTTCAGACCATTTTCTAAAGCTTCATATTCTGTAATGTTGTTAGTGTAGGGGAACATCATCTTTTAATCCTTTGGTATCTTATATCCTTGGGGCATGATAAAGAGAGTTCCAAAACCAGCTCCTTGTTGTGTAAAGGTTCCATCAAAGAATAGCTTCTAGGTGTTTTCTGTAAGATACAAAATTGCTTCATCATGAAATTCTATCAACAGTGGTTGTGTGTCATGTAAAGGAGCATCAACCAGGAGATCAACAATAACTTGTCCTTTAATCACTTTTCTGTCAATGTATTCAATGTCAAATTTTCTAAGGACCATAACCCATTTAGCTAACCTTCCTATGAGAGTTGCCTTGTTCAGTAAGTATTTGAGAGGATCTATTTTGGTAATCAGCTTAATAGAGTGTGCCAGCATATAGTGTCATAGTTTTTTAGAAGAAAAAACTACAGCAAGGCAAGATTTCTCAATGATAGTGTAGTTATGTTCGTAAGACACCATGGTCCTGCTTATGTAGTATATAGCTCTTTCTTTTCCTGTCTCATCTTGTTGTGCCAAAAAATATCCCAAAGATGTGTCTGTAGCCGAGATGTATAGAAGGAGAGGCTTTCCTGGAATAGGCACCATCAACACAGGTGGATTAGAGAGGTATTCTTTGATTTGTTTGAAGTGATTTTCACACCCTTCATCCCAGCCGAAGGTAACTCCTTTATGCAATGTTTTTGTGAAAGGTTGTGCTTTATTTGTGATTTGGGATATAAATCTTCTGATGGATTGAAGCTGCCCTTGCAGAGTTCTAAATTGACTGATATTACGAGGAGGTTGCATTCTGATTATTGCTTCTACCTTTTTGGGGTCAACCTTAATTCCTTTGGCCAAAATAAAGTATCCTAGCAGCTTTCCAGAGGTTACACCAAAAGCACACTTCTTAGGGTTCAGTCTAAGCTTAAATTGTTCCATTCTATCCAGAATATTTTCTAAGTCTTTCTGATGAGTAGCTCTTCTTGCATATTTAGCTAGAGTGTCATCTACATAATCCTCCATATTTTTATGCATCATATCATGGAATATGGTGGTCATAGCTCGCTGATAGGTTGCCCCAGCATTTTTGAGACCAAAAGGTATGACATTCCAACAAAACATGCCCCATGCACAGGTAAATGCATTTTTCTCCTGATCTTTGGGAGATATTCATATATGATTATAGCCAAAAAATCCATCCATTAGCGAGTACATCTCATAACCAGCCGTGAGATCCACAATCATATCAATGTTAGGTAATGGGAAGTCATCCTCAGGAAAGCCTTGTTCAGATCCCTGAAATCTATGCAAACTCAGATTGACTTGTCATGTTTAGTCATGGGGACGATGTTAGAAATCCAATCTGCATAGGCTATAGCATGAATGAATTCAGCTTTCAGTAATTTTTCCAATTCCTCTTTGATCAATAGTGCCACATGAGGATGCATCTTTCAGAGCTTTTGTTTGACTAGTTTTACTCATGGAGAAATTGATAAATGGTGCATAATCATGTCCATGTCCAAACCTAGCATATCTGAGTAAGACCAAGAAAAGTTGATTTTCTCTTTTGTGAAGAATTGGATGAATTCTTGCTTTTCTTGTCCAGAAAAGGACTATGCTAGGTAGATAAGCTGAGGAGCTTATGTTGTTCCCAGATTCACTGCTTGTGTTGGTTATATGAGCACTAAAGATCTTTCTTGAAGATGATTAGGGAGGAGATCAAGTTGCCCATCCTCGGGTGCCTTAGAAAGGTTTTCATTGTCAAATACGCCTTTTGTTTTTACTATTTTTGAATCTGATTATGCCACGAGGTGGTTTTCACCATCAGTCCTTTTTTATTTTTTTCTTTTCTATTTAGGCTGAGGAACTTGATGTCCCCCTCTATTATACTTACGCTCATTGTACTAGTGGAAGAGGTAAGGGGTTCAATAGAATTTAGGTATCAAGCCAAAGTATAGTCGTTAGGAGCAAAAATGAGATCTAGGGAGGCATCATGGTTCCAGTCAATTAGTTTAGGATGGACAAGGGGTAAGGGCTCAATAGGTTCCAAGGATAGCATCAAGTTATACCAATCATAGTCTTCAATGGGTAAGAGGAGATCAGTGATTGCACTCTCTAAAGGGTTGCCTATATTGTGATTCGTCCTAGTGTGTCTAGTGGAGTCGTTGTTGGTAGTCTGACGATTTGATCCATTTGACCTAGTGTTGGTGTCTTCTCTTGCTTCCCGAGCAGCCATAGGTTCTAGAAATACCCTCATCAACATAACCTAAATTCTCCTAGATGCAACATGTCATGGGGGAGCCATGTCCAGTTCTTGAAGATCTTTGATATCCCAAGTGTCATCATTTTCTTCTATTTCATGCTCCCATTGTGCCCATTGTCCATTGTTAAAATCATGGTTGTAGCTAGTGGCTATATGATCATTTCTATTGTTTCTTGATGTGTCGGCATGGCTAGAACATCTATCAATATCCCAATCTTGAGTAGCTAATGCAAGAGCATTCTCAGGTTCTCTCCCAAAATTCTAGTTTGTGTTGCATGGAAGAGGTGGCCTGTCTTCTTCTTCAGAGTCATCATTGGGAATGGGAATGTGTTCTTGTTCAGGGTGCTCACTCAGTGGTTCATTGGTATGGATATTGTCTTTATGTAAGAAATATGATGCAAACTTGTGAACCACATCCACTTCAATGTCCATTGTAGCATCAGAGAAGAAGTCACATTCATACTCATTAGAGTTTGTTTCGATTGAATGGGGTAAATTTAACACATGCACAGGAGCCATAGCTTGCCCCCAGTTAGGATGTTACTCTGATAGGGTAGTGTCTAGACCATAATTGAACTAAATAGGATCTTGATCTCTATCTTCCAAAAAATGAGAGAGTCCTTGGGACACTTAAGTAATTGTTGTTTTCATTTTTCCGATCCTCACCATGTTGAATGGAATCATCTTCTGATTTTGTAGAGGCACGAGCAGAGACCTCCTCAACAGCATAAACTCCATTATTTGAAAAGTGTGGTAAGTCAAGGACATGGGAGGTGAAGACAAGTTGGCCCCAAGTTAGCATGTCTATCCTTCGATCCTTGGGTTGATACTTTTGTAGTACTTATAGTGTTGGAGCCGTTTGGTTCAAAGGGAGTTTTGTAGAACGAGGGGACATATGGTTCCCCTTGATATGCCAGATTATCAATGGTGGCACTCCTTAACTGATCAAAGGGGAGAGGGATGATCTCATCCCCACTATTAGTGTTTGTATCGTAGGTATCTAGTGAGTTCTGTTAGGATGACTATTCTCAGGAGGAGAATAAACTTTGTTTTTATGGTACCCTACACAAATTTTATCCTCAAGATCTTGAAATTCAGCATGGAGAGGCTCCACAAGGCCTTTATCTTTACCCAAGGGTCCTTTACCTGTATATCCCATTTGTCTCATCATTTTATATCCCTTCCCATATTTATCTAGGCAGATTTCCACATGTGTCACTTTTTTAGTTTTCTCTTCATCTTTATATAACCAGGTGAGAATAGCCTTCTCTTTGTTTTCCTCTGAAAGAGATACTTGTTCCTTCACCATTCTGGTTCCCTTGTGTATTTCAACTTGTTTTCCCTTCGAAGGTGGGAAAGATGAGGATGGCATGCCATTATATCTAGGAGAGGTAGGGAGAGAAGTCAGGTGATATTCCCCCATGCTTGTGTTGTGAATCTTAAGTTTTGCCTCAAGGTCTTTCATGAGTTCCTTTTGAGCTTCTTCATAATGTTGTAATACCTCCTTATTGTGTGGAACCATGAAGTCAGCTTGATTTAAGGTATTAAAGGAGAAAGTGCTATCAGCTAGAATGGTCACTTCTACTCCATTATAGGGGAACTTCACACATTGGTGATATGTGGAGGGGACTGCCTGCATATCATGGATCCAGGGTCTCCCTAGCAGTATATTGTATGCAAGAGGTAGATCAAGTACTTAGCATGTGACATTCCTTTCAATAGGGCCTACTCTAATCGCGAGCACTATAAGTCCTTTAGATGATCATTCTTCTTTGTCATATGCTTTTAAAGTAATTTTTCTCTGAGGATCAATAGTGTGCTTAGAAAATCCTAGTTCTCTGACTAGCTTGAGGGTACAAATATTTAACCCAACGCCTCCATCTATCAAAAAACGCCTAAATTGGTGTTTGTGAATCACAACCTCTATGTGCAAAGGCTGTGTTAGGGATTTTTCTTGTATGAATCATAGTGCTTGAAATGACTTCTTGAACACCATACCTTCTAATACTGATTCAGAGACAAGAAAAGCCTAATTGCTAAGGACTGGATAAGGTCCTTCTTCATTTTTGAGCTCCATAGATACTCAGGAAGGTTTTACCTTTTATGATTACTGTTTACACAGTATGTTATAGTGTGGACACTGAATTTCTATGTATTTTTGTTAAACCAACTTATAAATCACCTTGCAAATGACCAAGCATAACCAAATACAAAATTGAACCATACAAACCATAATCTTAAATATAGCAAACACCATTGATATAAGGAATTTCATCCTTCTTCCTTTTGATGTAGGAGGGATAACCTAATGATTCACTTTCCAAGGAATCACTAAAATGGACATTGTCCTGCTGACATAGGTCCTTACTGAGTTCAATTTGTTTGTTCTTAGTAACAAGAGTATTTTGATTGAATTGGTTTTGATACCTTGAAATAACTTGGACAAAGATAGATTATCAGACTAACTTCTGGACTAGTGCCTATCCTTTGGGCTACACAGTCAAATAACCTAAGATCTCATAAAAATAAAATACAGTAGGTTTCCTTACAACCCACATGCAATTCAAATAAGTTGCCTTACAAATTACCATCACCTCTGAATGATTGTATCAAATATTTAAACAAAGAAGTATGCTCCCTGAAAATACTCACAAAACTTAGTTCTTTCCTTAAAAGAAACTTGCAAGTAATCAGATAGTTACCTAATAACCAAAATACTTCAGAATGCCTTGCAAACTTAAACATAAAAGAGCATACACAGAGAATAAAGAGACAGCAATGGAGGAGAGTAAAATTGCACCGTATTTTATTTATAAGATCCAGCTTCCATACATGAAAGATTATACAAATTCAAAGGATAGATAGAAGTTCAGAACATCTGAATACTACAATATATTATCTCTTTTCCAAGAAATTCCAACATCAAAGACACTTTAAAATTACAACTCTTTTTGCTATATATAGGTTTTTGACCATCTTGGAATCCCTTAAGGATGCAACAAGCTTCGGATGGTCAAAGAAAACCTAACCCTAAAGTTACAGGAGAGACAAAAAGAAAGAGAGAGAAGAAGCGGTGGAATGACCAAGTCAAAAAGATAGAAACAGATATTCTTGGTTCTTCACCCGATCTAGTGACTGCAATCAGATTTGCATAAATGGTAGATGGTAGTATTTATGTTGAGTCCAGATAGTTGTGCTTGCATACTCACCTAAATTCTCCTTTTGCAATAACTATCCCTCTTGTCTTGAACAGTGCAGTACCAAGTGTTCACCCTACTCTTCGTCCAAGATTTCCTCTTCTACTACTGGCTTCTTTTTCTTTGGTGTAGTCATCACTTCCCATGCTTTCACTTCATCATCAGATGGCCACTTGAAGTCTTGAGTACTCTGTACTTGCACCTTTTGTCTGTCCCATCTAAGATCAGTGATATTTTTGACATCAAGTAGGA